>WBMZ01018084.1:0-12062 GCA_013400975.1 Atrichornis clamosus | reverse complement strand
TTTCTCTCGAATTTTCATCACAAACCTCGTGCACGCTTTGAAATTTTATTTTTCGTTCCCTCTCCTCTGTCCGGCTGCGAGAAGCGGGGGGAAGTCTGTGAGCCTGGGGAGTTCCTGGCCTCTGGCCAGGCTCAAACCAAAACACTGTGACAGGACTGAACAGGAAAAGGACAGCCTGGGCACATGGGAGGGATTGCTGTTAGTGTTGCTGCTGTTGTTCTTCTGGGATGTTGATGGGAAAAGCCTTGCAGTGGACAGGGAGGTTGGGCAAATTGCTTCTGAGGGACAAAATCTGGGACCAACACACACAACCTCCAGCCCCCACAGCCTCTCTATGTTTCAGTTTCCCAGTCACCTCTGTTCCTTGTATCTCTCCCAGTTCAGCTCCAGAGCAGAGACAGCGGCAGTGACCCTCTCTCATTGCAATATATGAAGCGGGGTTCCCAAGTACTCAAGGCACATGCCTAGACTCCTAGAGTCTGGCCACATCATGGAGCCCCTGCCTTGTGATCTGCCATATACCCTCCATGCTGGGAAGCTGTTAGCCTCTGGGGAGCTATCTACCGCCTGCTGGCCTGGCATTTTTATCATGCACACTAAGAGGAGATATAATCAATTCCCCAGTTAGCACTTTGCACAGAATACACACTTTTTCAGTCTGATAGCGGGACTAAATTACTTATTTAGCAGTGAGACCCTAATTTAAAGTGAGCAACTGCCCTGACAAGGATCATTGTTCAAGGCTGTCCCTCCTTTGCTTTCAGATGAGAGGCCCACCAATCCATGGAAGGTGATAAATAGACAATTAGAAAATAGATATATTTTGTTAGTTCTACAAAGCTCCCTGGTGCTGTCAGGCTCACAATAAAGGGGGCTCTGGTAAATTGGTGGGCAATGAAAGCCAGCTGTATGGTCATCACTCCTACAGACACTAAGCCATATGTGGCCATTTACAGAATATCCCTGAGAATAGATGGAGCCAATAAGACCAGCGAGAACTAAAAATACTTGACAAAGTTGGCTGCTCTTCATTTAACAAGAATAAAATATCTAATGGCATGTAATAGAAGCCATCAATCACTCCTGAGTAAAGCACAGGTTTAATACTCTACTTTTAACTATTAATGCAAGTTTTTATTCATCTATAGTAAGTCAGAAATTAGTATCTACTGTGTGCAGCACAGTGATGTTGTGCAAGGCCTCACAAAAGGCATGGGCCCAGCAGCACAGCTGTAAAGATATCCAGGCCCAAACTGCACAGGGGCAGGAGACACAGACGTGATAAAGAAAGAAGACTGAAGGTGAGAGCAATTGCCTCTTCAAATCTGCAAACACTTCCTAGCAAATATTACATTTAGGTTTGCAAGCAAGATGACATTTCTTCTTTTTTACTCATTTACTTTTAGTCTTTCTAGGCAAGGGTACTTGAATAGGGAAAGTCCGTCAACTACCTGCTTACTAGGGATAAATATTTGAAAGGCTTCTCCTGGCGATAAGGATTAGAAAGGTGAATACTCCTGACATATTCTCAATTCTGCAAAGCGGGACTGTGGTGTGGAGCTCAGCACAGAATACAGGCGAGAACACATGGAAGTCAGGCATGAGATGGAGCCATGTCACACCACACATTTACCTTCAAGGTGCCCACAGCATATGCATACCACTACTGAGTCATCATAACTCTTTTAAGAATCTGCTTCTTGGTGTAAGCAATAAGCCAACCAACATTGCCAGACTTCATCAAAATAAACTCAACAGATCTTGCCTCCTGTTACCACTGCTTTAAAACAGGACAATGCTGCTACAGTGCTTGGAAACTGGTATTGAATAACCATGGAGCCACGGCCCCCTCATGAGATAAAACATGCATCAGCAAGTCAGATGGTACTGGCTGTGCACACGAGTGCTCAGGCTCCCAGTCTGTAATGTTGAGGTCTTTGCCTGCATTTAAAGATGGCATATACTGCAAAGTAACTGTCTGCTCCCCCTTGCCTATTTTTAGTTGCGTTTTCAGGACAAGAATTGTAATTTATTTTGCAGAACAGCAAATGTCACATCCTATGAGTATGTTGTTGTACAAAATACGATACTGTAGCTGGAGAAAAGTGACCTTCCATAATGGAAGTGTCCTATAGAACTAATAGAAAATGATAACCAACAGCTTTTACCAGATAATTGTATCCCTCTTCTAGAACAGTTTTAAAATACAAGGACATTTCTATCCATAACACTGTGCAGTTCAGGCTCGTTAGGTGTGGGTGCTTTTTTTTTGTGCTCTTTCAATTCCATTAGAGCCAAATTCATTTAATCTCTGTCTGTGTCTAAGAAAATTCATGTTGGTGTTGTCAGGGATTCAGACAAAAGGCTTAACCTTTTGACTATGATTGACCATCTTCTTCTTTCTGTATATACCACATACTTAGAAGACTGCAGTCTTCCAAACCTAGCTTAACTGGTCTTAAATCTATTACATTTTATTTTCATAGGGATTTCTGACTGGATAACAAGTACAGAATTCTTTATGTTTATCTACAGCCACACATGAACGAAGATTTTATATCTCCTCTACCAATGCAGAGTACTGTCCTGAACTGAAGCCTCTTTTGTAAGGTCTATTTGGTCTGTTCTTGAAAGATTTTAGTAGCTGTGTGTGATAATGATAGTGACTGAAGTGCACGTCTCCTAATGCATGGTTATCCATGTCAGAGCAGAATAATAATTTATTCCCTGGGAACATACAGAATACTTCTAGGGAAAAAACGCCATGGCTTAGGACATATCTACTGTTCAGTGCCATTATACCTAACTGAAACAGCAAACAAGTCTCCATGTAGCAGCAGAATGAGGGAAAAAAGAGCACATTCATGGCATCTGAATAAAAATGATCATTCTTGCTTTGACAAACTTAGTCAGAGGAAAGAAACAATTCACACCTAAGACCTCCCTGAAAAAGTTAGAACAGAGTCCAGATAAGGGCTAGAATAACAATACACAACAGAGGTCAACAGTCCCATTTTTCCCAACATAAATGTCTGTGTGCCCAGGAAGACCAGATATGGAGCAGCATGCATTCTGTCGCAGATTTTCATGTTTCTCATGATACTTGGTGTCTTGGATTTAGAGACAATTTAAGAGAGGATGTTCCGGAGATGAATCCTCTCCTCTAAGGGGGTCCCAACAAGCCCTTCCCGCAAATAAAAAAAGGAATAACAGTGGAGGAAAGTGAAAAAAACCAACAGTTTATTAACAAACAGAGGCAAGGAGGAAAAAAGGGTAACAAGTGCTAACTATTAAACTAACAAAACTTAACCTAGAACAAAATGTCGGAGAATACCCCTCCGACCCGCGGTGCAAGATGGTGCAGGCTTTCCCCCCCCTTCCCCCCCCCCCCGAGTACCAGAGTTCTCATAAAGCTGCAGGCGAAGGTCTGCTGGGTGCCTGGTGCAGATCTCCTCCCCCAGCCGGGTGCAGCAGGACGATCACGGTGGGCAGAAAAGCTGGGCTCAGTGTTTTCCTGCCGCCTCGGCTCGGCTCGCAGGGGCTCGGCGGGCCGGAGCAGGGGCGGTCCCACTCCTACCGCTGCGCTGTCTCGTGCTCCGGACCAACAGCTGGTCAGTTCGTCTCGGAACAGTCCGAAGATCGCTGCTGCAGCTTCTCCGGTCCAGAGAAGGGAAAAGGGGGTTTGGCCTGGGCCAGGAATCAGGCCAGCCGAGCAAGCACCACGCTACACCCAGCCGCAGGGAGCCCGAGCTGTGAGGTTTCAAAACCACCGCCCCAAAAAGCCCCAATCCCTCCCCTCAGCCGCACACACATCCAGTCCCAGGCCTTAAAGGTACAGCAGTCATTTTCTGGGCATTAAGTCGAGGATAAAGGAATAGACCAGTCACAAATCACTCCAAGACACTTGGTAATACTTTGTTTTGAGGGGGAAAAAACCCTGGTTTCATATAGCTACAAAATATTGCCCACATATTCTTTCTGTCAGCAGACTCAGCTACCTACATCTGCATAAGGGTTTTTGTTGCGTTAGAAATCCATCATGCTTACTTCTCTGGCAGGAAAAAAGTAAAAAAGTTTCTGTAGGCTGATCTTTCCATGAAAACCTGGGACAGGATCTCAGAATGGTGGAGGTTGGAAGGGACACCTGGAGATCATTCACTCCAAAAGCTTGCTCAAGCAGGACCACCAAGTCTGTGGACAGTTGGGTTTTAGACATCTCCAAGGATGGAGATTCCACAACCTCCCTGGACTTCTGCTCAGTCACCTTCACAATGAAGAAGGGTTTGCTGATGTTCAGGGGGAATCTCCTGTGTTTACATGAGTGCTCATGGTCTCTGGTCCTGTCACTGGGCACCACTGAAGAGAGCCTGGCTTCCTCATCTTCATTCCTTCCATCACTTATTTATACACATGGAGAAGATCCTCCTGAGCCTGCTCTTCTCCAGGATGAATAGTTCCAACTCTTTCAGCCTGTTCTTATAGGAGAGGTGCTCCAATTCCTTCATCACTTTTGTGGTTCTGGGAGGCCCAGCACTGGACACCATACTCCAGATGTGTCTCACCAGCGCTGAGTGCAAAGGAAGGCTTACTTCCTTCGACGTTCTGGAGACACTCTGCCCAGGATGCCATTGTCTTCTTTGCTGACTTCTGTGCAACTTTTTGTTCACCACGATGCCCCCAGGCTATTTCTGCCATTTGCTTTCCAGCTGAGTGCCTGGGGTCATTTCTCCCCAGGGGCAGCACTTAGCTTTTCACTTTTCTGAACTTCATGAGGTTCTTCTCTGGCTTGTTGGCATCTAGTCAAAGTCAAAAAATCTCTGAAGAGAGGGATTTAATAACTGGAGCTTGCATGTGTAGTAGTCAGCTACACAGAGATGGTCTTATCAGAGGTGTGACACTATGAGGACAGAATGAGAAGTGTCAATTTGCACAATGAGAAAAACACACACTGGCTTTGTAGGTGCACATATGGACAGTGTACAGTCAGCACTTCAGTGCAGCCCCTTGCTGAGCCTTTTGTGATATACAGTCCATGTGTATGTTCTCTGTCTTCCACTGGTGTCAAACAATAGCTGTAATTGGAAGGAACATTTTGCTATCCTAAGACACCCAGAGGGTTTCCAGATCTTTGTGTTTCCCAACAAGTCCAGAGACTTGACATGTCAGAGAAGTGGGCTATCAAAAACAGACCTTAGTCGGGGTCCCTATCAACAGACTGGAGCTCTAATCCTCTCTGCCCTGCATACACCTCATAGAACCAGAAAGACCATTGCAAACCATATGCATGGACAAAACAAGCAACAACATCTCTCACACCTTTGAGGTAGTGTAAGTCAACTGGTCAGGAGCAGTCAGAGCATGCAAAGATCCTAGTTTTCCCTTGTCAAACGTCCAAAACCTTAGGAAAAATGTACAACCCTCATAACTTCAAATGTCACAACAGACTGGCTGACCCCCTTCAGTAGAGGGCTCAACACTGAGATTGGAGGAGCTGCATCTGAAATAATGTTCAGATTTCTGGTTGCAGAAAATAGAACACACTGCTCGGATTCCATGGGGACAGGTTTAGCACTGCTGTTAAATGGAGTTCTACTAATTATTTACAAGATGTATCCTTAAAGATCCTTTCTATGATTAAATTAACATAAAATGTTTTAATACATGAAAATCACCAAACAGGATGTATTTACAAGGGATTTTTAAAAAATTTGTTTACATTGGATATGACAAATAAAAAGTCATTGCTTTTCAGGATGAGCTTGTGCTCATTTATATGATTGTGGTTTTTTATTAACCTTTTTTTCTTTCTGTTTTATGCATAGTAAGCAGGATCCTCTCCTTTTGTAACTTTATCATTTTCATATACTTTGGCATGCCACTAGCAACCCATAGATCACTGTGACCTGTCCATGACCACCTGAGCCCTACTTAATCAATTTAATCAATTTACCTTATACAATCCTTTGTATCGAGTTTAATTAAATCTGGTTGATACACCAAAAACTCACTGGCTACTCTTGTTACATCTTGGTGGAGAACGTGAGTGCGTGTGTGTTGTAAAAGCTCTTGAGTTTGTCTTTTTAAGAAGAAATTAGCTCTTTATGACCATTGTTAAGTGAAACCATATACATGAAAAGTAGTTAGATTAACATCTCTCAAGTAAAGGAAAACAGTACGAGCAGCCACACAGGTCCATTTAGCCCATCTGACCATAATGGGATCATCCCAGGATGGAGTGTCCATGGAAGAGTATAGTAAGATGGCCATTACTTTATTAAGGTTTCAACTGAATATTCTCTTGCCGCCGTCAGCACCTTGCGGTAACTGGGCCAGGTCTGAGCGAGGGAATGAGGGCAAGGTGCCTAGCGGCCCTCTGAGAAGCGTCCCTCCGGAAGTTGCTCTCAGGGGGTTCAATCACCCCTCCGAGGTACCTCGCACTCCCTGCGGGTTGGGAGCAGGCACGCGCACACTCTCACACCGACCGGCGGTAAATAACAAGCGGAGGTAAAGAGGTTGGGAGGGGTTCTCCAGCAGGAGTACCGAGAGGGTTTAATAGCAGACCAACTCTCGATGGGTTCCTGGCACAGAGAGCCAGGTACAATAGCATGACACAGCATTATAAACGGGGGGGAATCAGGTCAGGGAAAACTCCAGGGTCCAATAATCTGAGGGTCCATGGGCAGAGGGAAAGTGGGGTGATTGGGGGAAGCCCAGCGAGGAGGAGAGAGGGAAGGAGCAGGGAAACCAAGACCAATGGGTCGTCGAGGGAGAAAGGGACTTTCGAGGAGGGGATGGGACTAAGAAGGGACTTTCCAGGGAAGGGTAATTAACATAACCGACATTAAGATTGACATAAAGGGGCGTACACAAACCCGGAGATAAACCATTGGATTAATTTAGGGGGAGAACTAAGGTAAAACCATAAGACACACCAAAGGGGGGAGAATGATGCAGCACCGACAGATTTAACAGACTGCAACATTCTCTCACTAAATAAAGATTTGCAATTCACAAGTGTCAGCCACCTAATTTTTAGCAAGATTTCCAACTCAGGAACATGAAAAGGGGGAAGAAGTACCACACCAATCCTTGAGTTTATAAACTAGTTGCAAAAAATCACAGGAAAAGAGATGAAAAAGCAAAGAAGTTGACTATATAGTTTATAAACTGGTCAAAATTGCAAAGCCACAACATATTGAGAAAAGCCACACATGGAGTGACACACAACTTGGAAACAACCCAGGTTACTGAGGCACCATTCCCCAGCAGGTTGTGATGTGGTGGTCCCTAACATGTCACAGCAGCAGCTCCAAGAGGGGGGGAATTGCTGCCCACTGCGCTCGCATCAAAGCCATCTCCAGAGTCCACACAGGTTGCAAGCTGTTCTGCTGCAGTGGGCTTCCTTTAAATGTTACAGTGTTTTGACTTTTTTTTTTAAAATCACCCCCTGTAGTTACATTGAAATGGCCTCTCTCCTCCAGCTGCTCCACAAGGTCCTTTCTAAGGGAGATCTCTGGAATTCAAGATACACGTTTGGCTTCAAGTTGAACAAAACATCTTCCGTGACCCTGAAAACAAAGTCAAGGAGGATGATTTGTGTCTGCCTGTGGCTGACCTTTCCTGGGGAAAGGAGATCAGCAGACGAAGCACTCAGATCAGAGGTACAGAGTAGCTCCTTACCCGGGCAGGACAGGCTTGGTCTGCAAGAGGGCACAGGGAAAACCCCTGCTGAAGAATGAGTGCTCATACCAAAAGAGTCTAGCGACCTGCAAGCCCTTTATCACTGCTTGCCATGTTGTTTGGTCACTTCTCATCCCATCCGAGATCCAGCAACCAGCATGCAGGTAAGGTTCTCCATTCCCAGACTTATCAAAGACATGTGTAAGCCAAGGTGAATCCTACAATCAAATGGTTCAGGTTGAAAGGGATATTAAAAAGCATTGTGTTACAATGCTTCTGTCACAGGCAGGATCAACTTTTATTGCACCAGTTTGATCCTGAACACTTCCAGGGGTGGTGTATCCCCGAGCCTGAGCCCTGTTCCCACAGTCTCATGGAAGCTCAGCTGGTTGCAGTCCATGCTATCAGCATGGCTGAGTGGCTGTGGACTCATAGCAATAGGGAAAAAAGATTCCAGGGTCTGGGGTACAGAAATCACCCACTCTGCACCTTAAGTGCATTTGCAGTTCTCTTCTCCACTCTTACAATTCACACATCCATAGAGTCCTTGTGATTTGGATGTGCAGCTTTGGTGCAGATTGGCCCAAAGCACTGTTGCTGCCAGATGGGCTGCTTTCCCCTTTGCAGTGCTTTGCTTCAGGGTCAGTTACTCTGCAGCTCCCCAGCCTCAGGGACTCTCCCTCCCAGGTTCTCCCCAGCACAAGACTTTTCCTTGCAATCCAGTGCCTGCTGAAGTGGGTAGCAGAGGGTTGTGCATGAACAGAAAAGCAAGAGCCTGCTGTTAGCTGCAGCACACTGCCTTCTGTCTTTCCTAAAACACCTGCCAGCCCCTGAGGGAGGAGAAAGCCCCCAAGACCCCTCCCCTACAGTGAGCTCCTCGGAGGCGTGTCCCCCCTACTGTCCCTGGATCTGGCATCCTACTCTGGACCTGTGCCTCACTGCTGCCCTTTGGCGGCTCTGCATACAAGGTTGTTCATCTGACTCCCGTGCTGCAGTAGGTTGGGACCCTCAACATCCTGTCAGGCCCCCTCTTAGTACAATGTCCTTTCCTTTCCATCCACACCCAGAATCACCTGTGATAGAACTATTTCTCTAAAACTGAGTATGTCTGTAGAGTGGTGCTGTGGCTGAGCAGCTGAGGGGAGGCTCTCAGACATGCATGAGAAGTGGGATGCAATTTGGGGATGATCGTGATCAGACATTGCTAATACAGTATCTTAAATATTGCTGATAACTAAATAAAACTATCTAAAAAAGTATTTAAATAACAATTATCATAATAATAATAACTCATCTATTACAATGGATTATCATTGGGTCAACAGACCCTCCTGTTGAGTCATGAGCCTTGGCAACACTTTGTTTGAACTTCCCAGGTCTACTTAGTCTCAGATCTGGTCACAGTCTGTGTCCAAAGGATTATGACATCAGCAAGTTCAGCTAGAAGTATATAGTTTACACCTGGCCTTGCACAATTCACACATCACAGGCATTCTGTTGGTTTTACCTTTACAGTTTTGTTCTGTAGGTGTGTACTGAAGAGGATTTTATCTAAGCAGTCCAGATCCCAATGTTAAAACTCTTTTTTATCCCACAAATTAAGCAATACTGAAAATCTATTACTATGCAATTAATTAGAAATGGACGAGTTTTTAGCTGCTGAGTTTTTAATTAAAAGAAAATCTGTATTATCCTGAACACTTGCATTAGGAGACTGTGAAGTATTGCTGCACAGTGATATCGAGAGAGTTTAGAAGATTTCAGTGCAGATTTCTATGTTTCAAAATGAAGATGCCGCTACCAATAGCAGGAAGCCACTTTTCTGTTCCCCATTTGGGAACTTTGCTTTATTTTGGCTACACTTTCCCGTGCTAGCACTTGAGGCCAACACATGTAGCAACGCAGTTACATTTTCCCAACTGGCTTGTAAAGCAGAAATCCTGAAAATAAACACTGGAGCAAGGCTGAATATTTTCTGCTGCTTCCTCCTTTACCAGCTAGCTACAGGTTTTCAAGAAAACTGGTTCTGATGTGGAATTTCAAATTGCAGATGAAAATTTAATTTTGAAAATTGCTAGCACCATTTTATAAAGTAAATCTCAATCAGTTCTCTCCCTGAGAAAAGGTTTATTGCTTTTTCTTCTGATGCAGGACCAACTTTACCGAATCATGTCGGTCTCTGTGCTTGCCTCCTGTACTGTTCCTCAGCCTCATACAGCTCCTCAAAACTTCTGGTGTTTCCTGAGACCCATGAACTTACTGTCTGGTGGTGATGGGCACCTTCTCTGCATTCAAACGCGGGGAATCTTCTCTCTGGCCAGACCTTTGCAGGGATACCCAGCTCCTGAACTCCAGGGAAAGGCCTGGTGGAGGTCAAGAGAGGTTCCATCCCTGGAGATCCCAACTGTACCTCCTACTGTACCTCAGCTTGCCGGTTTCACTGGCACTTATATAACCATAGAAACACTGAATACTTTGAGTTGGAAGGTATATTAAAGGTCATTTTGTCCAAATCCTCTGCAATGAACATCTCTTCTCCCACACCTATGAGTAAGCTGCCTCCTTATTATGTGGGCTAGATAGTTGTTCACATGTGGTTTTATGAGCAGGGTGCCACATATCACAAAATAAAACTTTTGAAGATGTCCTTGCTCATTGCAGGGGATTGGACTAGAAGGCTATTAAAGATTCTGTCCAACATAAATGTTTTAGTAATTCTATGAATATTGCTTGGCATCAGCAGTGTGACATGGAAATTTTTTCCTGTAGGATATTTAGTTTTCTTTATGGAGTTTCCTATGATTTACAGTTCTTCTTTGGGATTGCGATGTCTTTATCTTGCTGTTGAAGCCAACAGTTTGTCCAAGACAGAATTTCCTCTTTTTACCAGCAGATAAAAGGGAGAATTTTGCTCTAGAAAAAAGGATGGTCATTAACTCTGTTTGTACTGTCTTCAGGAAAAGTGGCAAGCACTTCAGAAGACTCAAGCCTGGACTGGGTGTGTGAACAGGAAAGGGAGTTTGAGCAAACTGAAATCCATGAGAAGCAGGAAGGACGCAGTGAAGTTATGGGATGTTGCAGGAATTTGGGGAAGAGAGGATAAGAGCATCCTCCACAGGGAGGCTTTGTGTGGGAGGCAAAGGACCTGAGATCTGTAATGAACTGAGAAGGTACAAGACTTCTGGAAGAAAGGGAGAACTGGTGGAACAGGCAGGGAGGAGGAGGAAAAAGGTGATACAGGTAAGAAGGGTCACAAGGCTTGGAGGCAGGCTATGTGGAAGGGAAATTTGCTACTGGGTGGCGATATGCTACAGTCTGCCTCTCCGGGTCTGTGACCAATCATGATAGCTCACACTCCAAGAGCTGCTGCTAAGGACAGGGCTTTGCAGGTATATCTGTCTTAGATGGACTTTGGAAACTGAGGTAAGCCTTTGTAAAGTGAGGGCAGAGTTTTCCATGAGGATCTTGAACTGGGACAGGTGTTGACCTAGGAGGCAGGACCTACCCCTCAGTCTGTCCAGTCCAAACCAAATCAGTAAGTAGGTTATGCAAGAGACAAACTGCGCGATTTCTTTTGGGGGAGTTGTTGGGTAAAGGGTTGTTTTTATATGATGATGACTTGAGGCAGTAGGAAGGGCTAAAGAGCTGCTCATTATGATTATTGCTCCTCTGCTACAGAAACAAAATGAATTCTGTCCATTACTCCCAGTAGGGTATTTTTCCCCTTCTCTTTTCTTCCTCAAAAAGAAGGTCCTTAAATTAATGTCTTCTCAAGATACAAACACACTTTATTTTCCCAACACTTGATTAGGCATATCATTTCCACCATTTCTATTTAACATTTAAGGTTTAATCATGAGGTTGTTAACCATAAAAAAACTATTAAATGAGTACAGTACATTCAAAAAAATTAGTAAGTATTTCAGAATGAGCACTTAAAAATAAAATTTATGCACAGAAACAACAGAGAATTACAATTAAGAGCTCTAGGGATCGGAGAGTGATTTGTCCACCCATTACACAGTCATTTCAATTTAAATTAAAATTGCAACTATTTTCTAGTCTACTAAAAATATGTGGTGTCACATTAAGAGTTTTAATGGAGCTGTCTCTAGGGAACATAGCAAAGCTAGTTAGTAGCACATAAATAACTAAATATTGGAAACTGAATAAATTCACTGCCAAAACAGTAATATGATAAAACCAAAAAAATGGCAGTAGATTAGTTTATTTTCTCTAATGAAGTGCAGTCCTCGTATTAAACCAAAAAAACAGTTCACAGGGTGTCCAACTCTACATGGTTTAGCCAGACATAACTGACAAAAATAAATAAAAGTCTGCCAGATATATTTTTCTAACCTAATGTCTTAGTTTAAAAGACA
>WBMZ01018082.1:0-24951 GCA_013400975.1 Atrichornis clamosus | reverse complement strand
GGCGGGGCGGCGGCGGCGGCCGGCGGGCCTCGGGGAGCGCCCTGGCTGCCGGTGCTGCTGTGCACCGCCGCCGTCTTCCTGGGCGGCGAGGTGCTGCCCTACTCAGTGTGCTCGCGGCACGGGCTGGCCATCGCCTCCCGCACGCTCTGCCTCACCCGGCTGCTGATGCTGGCCGCCTTCCCTCTCTGCTACCCGCTCAGCCGGTTGCTGGACTGGGCGCTACGGCAGGAGCTCAGTGTCTTCTCTACGCGGGAGCGGCTGCTGGAGACGCTGCGTGCAGCTGGCCCCCACGGCGACCTGGTGCGGGAGGAGCTGGCCATGGTGCAGGGCGCGCTGGAGCTGCGCACCAAGGTGGTGGAGGACGTGCTGACCCCGCTGGCCGACTGCTTCATGCTCCGGGCCGATGCCGTGCTGGACTTCGCCACAGTCTCCGAGATCCTCCGGTCTGGCTACACCCGCATCCCAGTCTATGAGGGTGACCGGCGTGACAACATTGTCGACCTGCTCTTTGTCAAGGACCTGGCCTTTGTCGACCCCGATGACTGCACTCCTCTGCAGACTGTCACCCGCTTCTACCGCCGCCCGCTCCACTGTGTCTTCAATGACACGCGCCTCGACACGCTGCTTGAGGAGTTCAAGAAGGGTGAGGCCGCCGGGCCCCCACCCCTCAGGCTTCCCCTGCACCCCTCTGCACCCCCAATGATTTCCAGGTCAGCAGCCCCCTTGGGCAGCCCCGCGTGGCCTCCTGGCAAGATGTGGCAGGTACCAGGGATGCTGGGGGGAGTTGGGCCCTGCATGCACTGCCATGGAGATGACCCTGGTGTCACCTGATGGAACATCCCCAGGTGGATCGAGGACCAGCAGTGCTGGTTTTACCTGTGACATTACAGAGATTGTGAGAGCCTTTAGCCTCACAGGTTGCTGACTCAGCAGGTGAGCCTGTCCCACAGGGCTGATGTCTCTGCAGGGGCCTGGCAGCATGGGCATGGGGCCTGCCTTGCACCCTTGCCCAGATTTCATTCGCTGCTCTGTTCTGTGCGAAGGAGTTTATGACAGGAAATCACATCTCATTACTTAGCTTTCACATTTTCAGCTTAGCAGTGAGAAGCAGGTCTAGAAAGTGTTTCAGTGCAAGCGGTTTAAAGGAAGAAGAAAAGATTAAGCCTTTAGAAGGAGCTGTACTTTTTTTGCAGCTGTGACAGCATTCATCATGCAGCAGCTGCTAGCAGCCCCAGAGATGCTGAGAGCTGTATTTCATTAACAATACCTTGAGAATACACACAGCATGTGTTTTTCCCTCCCACTGGGAATTGTGTTTTGCCGCGTGTTTCTCACTACGTCATACTGTGGTAAGTGAGTCTTTAAGAAATGGCTGCAGCAGTGACATGCTGCATTATGTAATGTGGGAGGGCAGCACTTGGCTCCTGGGCTGCCTGGTGCCGCTCTGCCGCAGGCAGAGCTGATCATGTGAGAAAGGCCAACCTGGTCCACTCCAGATACAGAGAAAGCCTCTCTGTGAGTCATCTCCGTGCCCATTTTTAGAGCTGGGAGGAGGAGAGGATAGGACATTTCTCGTGTGCCAGGAAAGTGTTCATCAGATACATGCAGGTCAGCATCTTCTCTGGAGATGCTCAACTGTGTCCACACTACCACTAAGGATCATGGGCAGAGGAGTTCTGTGTGACACACACCACCGGCCCTCTCTGCCCCTCAGCAGAACTGAAGACTCCCAGTGGTGAAAATCAGCAAATTCCTGGGTAATATACAAGACTTTTAGCAAAAGCATTGTGATTGCTGTCTGGGTTCAGCCTTGGTGAGCTGCAGTAGTCCATGCCTGCCCCTATCCCCTCATGCCAGTTGTCTCTCCTCTTCCTAATTCCTTATGTGCTTTGCAGTTCCTTCTTAACTGTGTTTTCCCTCGTGATACTACAACACTACTGAAGTTCACCTGAGGTCTCTGCTACCTCTCTCTTGTCTAGAAATGTCAGATGACTTTGGCACAGCTCTCCCTTGGTCAGGCTCCCATGCAATTTCTCTGATTTACTTTGACACACTTTCCCCCACAAATTTGTTCTACAGCCTGATACCCTATGGATCAGTAGAGCTATAAAAATGGACTTGTGGTTGCTTAGTTCACTGCCCTTTGCTTGCTGTCCTCTCTGCCCTCCTTAAACAGAGGTGGTTCGTGTATGCTGCTCACTGGGCTCACAGATACTCTAACAAGGCTTGCTACCTGCCCTACACTTTCACATGCTAGTCTTCATCTCAGATGAAAATTACCCATCCTTCTTTAACTTTGCTCCATTAAACTCTTGGCATATCACTTCGGGTTCTTCCTCCTTTACATCTGTTGGACATTGTGGCCCCTATTTAGAGCTCTCCTTAAACCCTTTTTTGTTCCCACCTCCCTTCTCCTCGTGTTTTCTAAATTACATGGCTGAAAAGCCTTGCTTTTGGTCTTAGTATCTAACTCAGCATGGTGTTTAGCAATTCCAGCTCTTCCCCCAAATGTTCTTCTTCCCAAGTGTTGATGTTTCTTCCAATTCATCTTTCCCCTATTTGTAGGCATTTGGTTACCCACAGCACCCTCAGTTTGCAAATGGTCACCCCCTAGCCCAGCCCCAAACCCTCCTAAACTCTCTTTTCCCAGTTCCAAATACAGGTTCTCATGCTGGCTCCCACACTGCGACAGATGTTAGCTCCCAGCTGCCTTCAGCCCCATCTACTGCTGCGTCAGCCCTGTTCACTTGACTGTTTAATTTCTAAAATAAAGATTTCCCATTTGTAATTAAGAATCTTTATCACTGTCTCCTTTTCTGTGTCTGTTTGAATTATGGTGAAGTATCTGTTTGATCCAATCAAGGTTGCTTTCTGTGGCCAGGTCTTCTGAGACACCTCCACTAATTAGAAAGTAGGCTGATTGCTTGTTGGCTCAGCGAGTGCTTAATGAAGGCATTCATCACTTTGCACATCCAAGGTGCCTGCAGGACGGCAAATGCTCCCACTGATAAGGCCCAGCCTCTTTCTAGGAAATTAAAGCCTCTGGTGAGGATGGGCATTCATAACCACCTCCAGGTCCTTATGTCCCTGACAAGCCTCTAGAGAAGCCAGCTTTTCTTTCCTTTTCCCGTGAATAACTGAAACAGGTTTTATATCCTTTATTTCTTTTTGTTAATACAGTGTTTATACAAAATACCCATAACATTTTATGTCTTTCGTTCCTGGATAGCAATGTGTGCTTCTGATATGTTTCACTAATGATTAATGTTCTGCCACTTCCACTACACCCATAATGTCATTTTTTTGCATTATGTATAAGTAACACAATTTCGCTGCTAGAGCTCCTTGCCACAGTACACTAACATTTGTTCTTTCTTACTGAAAATGTCAAGGGATTATTAAATACAGCACTTTGGGACTCTTGCTCACACCTCCGACAGCACTTTCATTTTCTGTCTCCTCCTACTCACTGGTATCACACTCCTATCCTTGTTTACCTGATGCATTTCTTTTCTCTCACTGTTCTGTCCTAGCTATGAAGATAATCAGCTTTTTTCCCTCTATAGTCTTTTACAGCAGGGTTTGAAGATAAGTTTTCCTTCATTTGTGTCTAGGTGTGCTCACACTAATAGCCTTTCTGCTCAGTTCCTTTAAGATGTCTTGATGTTTACCTTGATTTTAATCCACAGATGAGTCACAAATCGCCTCTCCCCCAGCAGGACCTTGTGTAGAAGGAATTACCTTCCAGAGACGTGTAGCATCAGCTTTCCATATGTAACGTTTAAATTGTATGGAATAGTAGCACCAAGGGAGCTACTGGCCCAGTGTGGTTACAGCGCCCAAGGGCAGCTGTGAGCTCCCGGTTGACAAAACCTGGCCCCTGCCCCATCACAGCGGAACTGGTCAAACTCTTCACATCTGCCTTTTCACAACCCTGCCATTGCTCGATGTCTCTTTTGGACTAATTCCTGCAGAGAGATGGTTCAATTGGGGGTCCTGATGGGAACAGGGAAAAACCCAGAGAAGGCTCCAAACAACAGCAGAGGGAAGGGACATCTGGCCTGCAAGAGAATAGTTTAAATTTCAACCCGCAGCCCGAAAGAGGAGGGCAGCTGCAAAAACTGTGTAGAAAAACATGACAGCAGCGTGAGACAGGATCAGCTGAAGGAAGGAAATATTTGTGCTAGAAGATGGTTTTGACTTTATCTTCTCATCAAAACTTAGCAGAAAGACCTCAGAAGTAATGAGGGCTGGACACCAAATTTACTGTCTTTTCAGGGAAACTAGACAGGGTCTTTTATAGAAGGCATACATTGTTGTGCAGCATTTACAGAGAAGTGCTAAGTGACGGATGCTACACAAAATGTATCCCCTCTTTGCTAGAAATAAGAAAATACATACCAGTACAGTAATTTTGCCACCTGTAGCCAGTTGAAAGAAGATGAAAATACTGAAGGAGTGAAAAAATTGGGAGACAATTTATTGGCTATTTGTTTTGGTACATCTCAGAGTACCTGGCCTTATTCTAGGCTCCCAGAAGAAAATAGCTAATACACCAAAGGAATAACTGCGCCATGTTTAGCAAGCTAAAGCAATGTAGGGGGGCAGATGAGCTTCCTGTAGGATAAACTTCACCTAGGAAATGTGGAACTAGGAGGAAAGGTTCATGCATTCATTCAGTGTGAAATGTTGTGGGTGATACAATCTGTTTCTCCTCCATCCCTTGAAGATAATCAAGCAGTGCGTGTTGCAGCTTCAGTCCTGTGATGTAACTCCTCATGGGGACCTCTTCTGTGAGGTCCACCTCCTTGTTCTGTAGTGCCCTTGGGAAGTCAGTCTTGTCCATTCCTCAAGTTGTTTATGGGTTTTGTTGACTAGTTTCCTGGAGGAGTCTATATACAGCAGTGGCACCTTTCAGCAAGTAGCTTTCCTCTGTCAGAGGAACAGTAGAAATTTGCTCTTATGTTCATTTTCCTGCAGCAGGGCAGAGGCCGAGCTGCAACTCAAATTAGACTTCTGTGGCTTGGCGTCTTTTAAGAGTTACTAAAAATAAATTCTCCAAAACCCAACCTTTCAGGCTTAGTAGGGAAAACAGCTTGTCCTGTGGAGCACAGCTCTGCCCTAGGGTCTGTCTTTATGTCTCAAAAGGTTCCGCAGTCTCTATTAGACTTCTGCAAATTGAATGTAGCTGAAGAAGGTGCTTACACTTGCCAGGAACTGGGGTCAGTGCCATTTCAGGAGCTTTTTGTACTGTCCTTCTGAGCCTGCAGGCATTGCGAGCACACAGTGCTCAAATTTAACTCAACCTTCAAGAGATTTCTGCAAGTGTTATAGCCACTATCCTGGGCATCTTGATGGGCTGAAGCAATGACCTCCCTAGGCAGTTGTATGGGTTAAGGAGCCAGTTTTACTCGGGAGCTATCACCTACATGTCCCCCGAAACGTGATTGCCCAGCTAAGAGAAAGTAGGTTGCTGATAGAAAAAATACACTTTCAGTGTCTCATACAGCAACTCCACCTGAAACATTACTGTGCTTTTCCCCCCTAAACTGTGCTAAATCTTAAAACGTAAGCCCTGGACTTCCCTACCCCACCCCAATAAACCCAGGATCAGGCCTACTCTGGGGAGGCATTCAGCAAAGCAAGAAGGGAGCCAAGTCCTTGGGGGAGAGGGCACCCTGCCACCCATCTCCCTCTTGGGAGCTGTCAAAGGCACCTTCATATTAGGCTGTGGGAAAGAATAAAGTGGCCTGTTACAGACACCAATGGAAACAGTTTTGCATTGGCTCTTTAAGAGTTTTTCAGCTTGAGAAAGTCTTGACTTCCTAGTAGGCTTCCTTAGGCTCCAAGTAACATGCAAGGGGACTCACCATTTGTGGGCAGGGTCATACCAAGGAGGTCAGAACCCTGTTGCACAAAAGATGGAGGAGGCTCCGTGTTCCCTCTAATATCCCCCTTACCCTCCTGATCTGCTTTATCAATGGTAGTAGATCAGCTATTCCAAATATTCTATCTTTTTCACCGTTTTGTTTAAGATTAGGAAAAGCACAAAAGGAGAATGTGAAAAAGGCTACAGACAGATGCCAGCAGGTGCAGTTCTTGTCTTTGAATGTCTGGATTAGATTAGCACTTACAGTTTTCCCTTCACATAGCTCTGATTCATGTAGAGCTGGGTGCCCCTGCAGCCCTCTTGCTTACTTCCCCCCTGCTTAGATGTAGATGTGCCTTTCCTCTAGACACAATGTGTGCTTTCACCCTTGGTGCACAGTCATGGTAACACAAGAGCACACCCCCACACACGTTTCCAATTCAAGAAGTTCAGGTCAAGGTCCCCACTTTCTTCAGATGCAAATCTACAAGAGGGCACAGAGATGCTGGCAGCCCCTGTGAAGAGTTCTGAAGGCACACAGAAAATAGATTTCAGTTACATCATGGTTGTTTCACAAATCAACCTTATTTAGAAACGACTCTTTTTTTTTCCTAAAATGTTGTAGCTGTAAATGGCTCATGGCTTGTGCCTTTGATCTCCTAATAACAGTTTCAGATCTTACCATAAAATTTATGAAAATGAATTTCATACTCAGAATGGTTATCCTGTGGAACAAGAGTCAAGGCTAAGGCATCTTTAACATTCCTCTGGCAGGGTACCTACATGAAAAAAAGATAAATAAGTAGTCTGGGCTATATTTGCAGCCAACGGCACTTTGCTTCCCAGAAGTCAAGGCATTTCCGTGTGTTCAGACCCTGTTCTCCCATTGGGGAAGATGCTTTGAGGTGAATCTATGAGCCCAAGGTCGTTTAGGTGCCTATGAAAAACAAGGCTCCTAAAAATGGGCATAAAAGCTTTGGATAGCTGTTCAGATGCTTGCTCCATCTGGAAGCCCTCAGCTGTTTATATTAGATCTGTAATTTAGCATTTTGAGGCATTAACTTTCCACTGAAGCTGTTGTTTGAAAAGAGCAGATTTCATGTAGCTCATAAAGAATTTAGTGCAGTTGTATCCCATGCTGAGCAGACACTTAATCACCTATAGACTTCCTGTGCGAGAGCAGTCCTGCAGAGGCCGGCGGAGCTGTTCGCACAAGGAAAGTTAATTGCCCATTTGTTCTAGCATTTGCCAAACCAAGGCTTTCATTCTCAAGTGTTTCGCTGTGCTTTCCTGCATCAGCGATAGCCCTGTAAAGTTCACATGTGACAGCTTGCTAGTGGGGAGGCAGCTCACCCTTGTAATTCATCTCTTTTGAACTATCAAGCAGTGATTACAATAGCATGGGTTTTGGAATCAGTTTTACAGATCTTAAAGCTGTTTTAGATCAAGTTTGGGGTTTTGTTTAAATGATTTCTCTCCCTCTGTTGTGCTTCCACTGAGGTTGAACTGCAGGATAATGGCTGCAGACGAGAATGTGACCCCTCTGGCATCCCCTGTGCCACCCTCCTCTAGACATTGCTTCCATCTCAAAGAACTGCCCACATCCTGCCCTTGTACACTCTTCAAAGGCTGCTGCTTTTCCTCCTGTGCAAGTGCAGCAACTCCCAGGGCTGGGCAGAGGGACATAGCTGAGCTTGGCAGCATTGCCCAGGAGGAAGCACACTATGAATATATAGCCAGGCCACCTGCAAACCCTCTGCCAAAATTTATAGGGTCTGACAGAAAACTTATGGGAGGAGATCCAGGACCCAGTCAGGCTGGGGTGGAGGACAAAACTTTGCAAATAATCTCATGTCCCTTAGGTGGGAAATAGGGGCAGGTGAGCCATGTCCCAGAGGGAACCAGCTGGGAGCAGCACGCGTTTGCAAGGGCTGGGACTGACTGGTATTCAGGGCTTTTTGTGACATGGATCCCAGCTGCACAGACATGGGTTGGGATCAGCTCACTCAGTGTGGGCAGGAGCAACCACATGCAAGTGCAACGATTTTTTATTGCTGGGTACCTGCTCCATCTCTAACACGAGTGTTAGCCTGGAAACCTAGAACCTGGGGGTTTATAGTGTGAATACAAGTGTTTATTTTCTGTGAAAATAAAGTGCTCTAACAGCCCTACTGGCTCTGCCCCCAGCGCAGTGAAACCGTGTGTCTTCTTCCAGGCTAATGGTGCTGGGTTATTTCTACATAATCTCATTTGTAGCTATGTGAACATGGAGCTGGAGTCACATTTCTAGTGTGAATAACAGTGTCGATGTAGGTGTTTGGCCAAAAAAAGAATTGCCTCCATCACTCTCTGACTGCCTTTAAGTAGCACCTAAGCTTTTTGTAAGGGCTTGGTGGTTTTGGGTTGCATGTAAATGTCATTAACAACAAGCTTTCAGCCAAAAGAAATAACTTCTTCCCTCCCCTCGCTCACCCGAGGACTTGTAGGAGGCCAGATGGCCCCAGTGTTTGGCAAAGGAGACATTTTCAAAAGCTGGACTTTGCTAAGATGAAACATAGCTGCTGCTGCTGTCTTGCAGCCAACTCCTCTGCCTTTTTCTTTTTAAGTGCCATGTTGCTTTATTACCCACTGAAAAGACAAGATGAGCAAACCTACGTATGAAAGGAGTGAAGTAGCCCAGTCCAAAGAACATGCTGAATTTTCAGTGCCCCAAGGCTATTGATTTGCTATTTTGAAGTGCATCTCAGTGCTACTTGCTGCAATGTTATGTTCTCATTTCTAAATCTGTAGGCGTGGGAGGCAGGGAGCTGCTCTCTGAAATCTTGCAATAAAAGCTTGGT
Source organism: Atrichornis clamosus (assembly GCA_013400975.1). Taxonomy (NCBI): domain Eukaryota; kingdom Metazoa; phylum Chordata; class Aves; order Passeriformes; family Menuridae; genus Atrichornis; species Atrichornis clamosus. Next base: position 16,242 of record WBMZ01018082.1, on the reverse strand, counting down.
ATGAGGAGGAGGGAATTTATACTGTGGAAAATGCCCAAGATTTGCTGTGAGAAATGTATAATGTTGGTCTTCAGCTGAGAAATGTCGTCTGCTCGTCTCAGATCCAGGGCAGGGTTATTTGAAGGTCACATGGTCCCCAGCAAGACGTGTTTGTGGGACTGCCAGGCTGCTCTGGGTGTGCTTGTCCCTGCACCTCTGCGGGGATGAGCCAGGAGACACCACGGGAGCGGAGGGAGCTGTGCAGCAGGCAGGAGCCCACCCTATCACATCTTCATGTATAAATACTGTTCACAGCGCTTGCCGGGAGCAGCAGCAGAGCTTGTTGGGATGGGTTTATGGGAGGAGCAGAGGCAGAGGCAGCTGTGTAGCAGAGGGGACCTGCCCCCACTGTGGTGACCATTGCTGCTCAAGGAGCTCAGCTCCGAGCCCATGGGGAAAATAAGGTGTTTGCAGCTTTCTGGAGGTCCCTGCAGTGCCATGCTACAGTTGGGTTTGTGCAGGCATTGCAACAGGAGACTCCAAGGATGCAGAGCAAACAAAGGGAGGAGAAGTTTTTGACTGTGGTGCCAATGAGAATGCTTTTAAGTAATACTAGAAATTCAGAATCTGCATGCACTGCTGAGCAGTGTGGAAGCTACATGGGCAGCAAGAAAACCAGAGCTGTTGATTGGCAAGTCCAAGAATAAAATGGAGCTAGAAACCCAAGTGTTTGTGGCTTGGAAGCTGGGTTCTGGTCAAGATGCTGAGCAGGAGCATAAATCAGAGCAGTCAGTAAAGGAAGGGAGAGACACTGAAGAAGTCAAAACAGCTTACAGAGAGCTGGACATGCAAAAACAAATAGAAATGTTTCAAGTATGCCAAAAGCAAGAAACTTGAGAATGTGTCAGCAGAGCTGCCAGCTTACAAGGGACAAGTGAGAAACTGTGGTTCAGGAACACTGGAACTTCCAAGCAGGAGTCACCGTCATTGCAGCTGAAGATCCTGGTCTCACTTTGCCTGTTTAAGGTAACAGAGAGGAGATGCTGTCAAGGGCAGGGCTTGGAGAAGAATTTCAGGTGTAAGCTGATGGCTTGAAAAGCATTCAGTGTCTGCATCTGAATGGCTCACCCAAGAGTTCTGCAGGAGCTGGGCTGAAAGCTGCAAACAAACATACATGTTTCTGCATTAAAACCAGCTGCTGTTTCAAGGAGATGGAGGCTTTGCCTGTATTTTAAGAAACATCTTAGGATTGGTCTAGGCAGTCATAGGTAGAAGGATGAGGGGATTTGTTCCTGGCAAATTAATAGGAAAGATAATTAGCAACAGAATGAGAAAACACCAGGAGAATAAGGGAAATAAGTAGAGACCAAGGACACACATTTCTGTGTTGCAGGATGTTGTCTCATTGCTCTACTAAGAGTTGTCTTGTGGCAATGAAGCCAAGGGTAAGGAGGAGCTGGAAAATGTGCACTTCATTCCTGCACAAGAGGCTGTGAAAGAGCTCAACAGAGTGACTCAGCCTCGGTAAAGAAAGGAAGTGACCCCAAAAAATAGCCTACATCTACAAATCAGTCTGGGTAGCAGCAGCCCTGTTAGGCTGGGGACAGCTGGCTCCTTGGGACAGCACAGTTGGGGTGGGTTTGGGTGGTAGTGTCTGCTGTGATCTCTGCTTCCCACCAAACCCTGCCCACCTGCCTGCCCACCACGCTGGGGACTCCTCTCAGGGTCACCAGGGGCGGGTGTCTCACTGCCACTCTGCTCTCCCCCTGCAGGAAAGTCCCACCTGGCCATCGTGCAGAGGGTGAATAATGAAGGGGAAGGAGACCCGTTCTACGAGGTGATGGGCATTGTCACCCTGGAAGATGTCATTGAGGAGATCATCAAGTCCGAGATCCTGGATGAGACGGATCTGTACAGTTAGTGTCCCAGAGCAGCTACTGCAGTTGCAGGAGCCAGGGTGGGAGCCTGCACAGACAGACAGACATGTGGGTAGGAAATAGGCCGGAGCAAATCGTGATTCTTCCCCAGAGTAATTCACTGTCAGGATGGGAAATACAAGAATGATGAAGAGGTGCTGGTCAGGTGTCAGGAAGTCTTGCATGCTCAAGGTAGAGAAGTACCAGCATCAGCAGCTGATGGCTGGGCAGGGCCTGACCCAGTACCATCTATGTTGGGCATGAAGTGCCAGTGGGTGGGTCCCAAACTCATTTGCAACTCTGAGTGATGCATCCAGCCAGGACAACCCAGGACTTGTTCCTGAGGAATAAGTGTGTTTCACGATCCTGCTCCCTGCCCAGGGAGCTGCGCCCAAGGCTGGGTGCGCAGCACGTTTTGTACTCCCCGCTGCTCCATCTGCTGCTCCGCAGCAGCCCTGCCGTAGGGTGCATGCCTGTCTATACGTGCGCACCTGGCATGGGGCCCTGCAGCTGTGGCAGCTTTGTGGCTGCTGCAGGCGAGTGACCGCTCTGCTCTGCCTGCAGCCGACAATCGGAAGAAGGAGCGGGTTCCCCACCGGGGACGCAAGCCCCAGGATTTCTCCATCTTCAGGCTCTCAGAGAGCGAGATGAAGGTGAAGATCTCCCCGCAGCTCCTCCTGGCTACCCATCGGTTCATGGCAACAGGTACGCTTGCCCTTGTGCAAGCTCTGCAGCTCCCTGCAGCAGCACCAGCCCCACAGGGCATCCCTAAGCCACTCCTGGCTCGGGCTCCCCCTCACTGAGCAGTTTCCACCTGCCTGGACCTACAACCTGGGCATCCCACTGCCCTACCAGTGGGCCTGGATTTGGCGTCCCTCTGGGCAGTGCGTGTTGAGGCTGCAGGAGCGGGGGGTCGTGCAGGACAGAGGATGAAGAATTCCCAGCAGCCTCGGATCTGCTGATCATAGCATGTGTGTGCTGCTTCCCCTCTAGAAGTGGAGCCTTTCAAGTCCCCCTACCTCTCTGAGAAGATCCTGCTGCGGCTCTTGAAACACCCCAACGTCATCCAGGAGCTCAAGTATGACCGAAAGAACAAGAAGGCAGCAGAGCATTACCTTTACCAGCGCAACCGCCCCGTCGACTACTTTGTCCTCATCCTGCAGGTGCCTGGGGCAGCAGCAAGCAGAGGGTGTCGGGGGGTGGCCTTGTTTTCTCCACGCCATCTTGTTTTGGGCTATGTCTGCCAGGAAAGACACCCATCCTCTTGTATGGGACAGCAGGAATCCCTGCAGCCCTGGGTGAGTCAGTGGCTAGGAGCACGGGGAGCCTGTCTGAGAGGGTTTTCCTCCTTCCAGGGGAAAGTGGAGGTGGAGGTCGGCAAGGAAGGACTGCGGTTTGAGAACGGGGCATTCACCTACTATGGTGTCCCTGCCATCATGGCTGTTGTCTCCTCAGGTGAGGCCTCTATGGGCTCCCTCTGGCTGTGCCTTTCCTTCAGCAACATCCATGCAGGATAAGCCAGCTGGTGGCAGGAGAAAGGGCTGGCCACGGGGTGGGGTGGCCCTACTTTTGGGTATGGGGTAAGAGAAAGGCCTTCCTCTGCTATTCCCACCCCCCCAACTGTTGTTTCAGATAACGATGTGCGAAAAGTGGGCAGCCTGGCAGGATCCTCCTTCCTACGTAAGTATTTCAGGGTAGGCTGGGGCCCTAAAACCTCTCTGCAGCAGCAGCTGGCTGGAGGAGGGATGGCTTTTATCCCCATGCAAAGCAGTTCAGACTGTGCTGGGGTCACTCCTTAAAGAGCTTGACAGAGAAACAACATGCTGAGGGGCTGATGCAGCCAAGTCCCCACAGAGTGAGTTGGAGGTCCCTCTGAGTCCCTTTGATGTCCCTTTGAATTTTCCACCATGTGCTGGATCTCTGCCGGTGTGTCCCAGCACGGCTGGTACTGCGAGGGACACTGCCCACAGGTGGGTGGTGTAATGCTTCTAGGTCTCAGCATAACATCTCTGGACCCATTTGCCTTCCCAAGGCTCAGGACGCAAGCTGAACATGGGTCCCACACTGGAGGAACGAGGGCTGCCTAGGAATTGCAGAGAAGGATTGATTTACCTGCAAGCTATTTGCATGTGGTTGTGGGAAATTAGCCAAGTAGATGCTCCAGTGCCAAAATATTGCCTGCCTGCTGATGGGTTAAGAAGCAGATCCTCTGCTTGCAGAAGTTAAGAGGGAGCTCTGATTGGGGCAGACTATGAGGTGCCCCCTTCTTTGCTATCACACCTGGAAATGTTTAGTCCCTGGTGGCTCAGGAGTAGGTCAAGGTGCTGCCCACCCCTAGTCTGCCACATCCCTCATCCAAACCCCAGTTGCTGCAGTCAGATCTGCAGTGCTTATGGTAAGCTGAGATGCTCCAGGTGCCTAATCAAAACAGGAACTCACTAAGTTCAACCTCTAGGGAGGTGTAAAGAGGAATGTCATCAAGAAAACAGGGAGAGTCTGTTGGGGCAGATGACTCACTCCGGTGGGTCCCAGTCTTCTTGCAGCTCTAGGGTTCACCTATTTCCTGCAGCTCGCTTTGCCTCCATGCAAAAGGCTGGCTTGTGGACTGCTGGATTAACACCTCGGTGTGCATTCCTGCTCCCCCGTGTGTCCACAGTGCACTTGGTTTGGACAGAGGAAATCCGTGAAGAGGCCAATTTCTGCCGGCATGTTGCTGGATGCCCAGCGTCCCTGTGTCCTAGCTGATGGTCCTCAGGGCCCCACTGGGGCTCAGGCAGAGGGTGCTGCCCACGGGCCACAGGCCAGGCAGGGCAGAAGCCACAGTGGGAGTCAGAGCAGCCTTGCATGCCTGCAGTGCCGCCTGCCGGGACCCTGCTGCTCAGGGCTCCTTCGCTCCCAGTGCTCACGCACGACACTGTCACAAGGTGTTTTCTGCCATGCAGATGTCCCTGTTTGCCATGGGACATGTGCAGTGTCACACCCCTGACCAGCAAGGAAGCAGGCTGGGAGGCAGAGGTGACAGTGCATTTCCCTTGTCAGACTGGCATCCTCCTTCCAAGCCCAGCAGAAATGAGTGTGAGTAATGTATCACAGCTGAGAATTCAAACATTAACCCTTGAGCATTTAACAGTTTGTTATTAATTAACTGTTGTTATGCAACTGTTTTATCTCCAGCTGATCTTTGGCATTGGTGCCGTGTGGTGGCAGACGCTGCAGGAGGGTCAGGCAGTGGGAGCAGGGAGCCAGTGCTAGTGGTTATCAACTCATCCTTTGCTCCCATCTGGACAAGGTCGTTCTGGGCAGTGCTTTGTGCTGATGTCTTTTTTATCTGTGGAAGGTTTTGGTTCAGGGGAGGACACAGAACGGGAATTCCTGGGGGAGCAGCAGGGAGATCAGAAAAAGGGACTTCAGGGCAAATTTCCTGGGGGTTTTGCCTTTGAAGCAATACAAAAACATTAATCACATAGGCAGCAGGTAGTTCCTAGAGCATTGCAGCCATGCTGTGGACACAGAGGCTGGAGGTTGGGCAGGACACCCCAGGCAGGAGGGATGGCAGCTGGGGGAATCGTGGAAGTGGCTGGAGGAGGAGACTGGCAGACAGCAGGCTCACATTTCCTGCTGCTTTCAAGGTGGGCACTGGCAGTGGTGAAAGCAAAGGTCAGGAAGTGTTAAGGAGTGCATCACTCCTCCTGAGTGTTGGTCTCTCGGTGCTCCCCCATCCTCTGTGTCATGGCCCGGGAATGCTGTGGAGAGCAGCAATCACTGGGAGGGGGAATGGCCTGCCCTAGACATTGTCACTGCTGCTGTAACCCATGGCAATAAAACATGGAAAGTGAGTGTCTATGATTTACCTTCTCTGTGGCTGGCTGTGGGTCAGGTAGCCCCAGATGTGGGGTCCTGACTTCTTGCAGTTCCTGCAAGGATCAGCCCCCAGTGGGTAGCTCTTCTCAGAATCACCCTAAGGCTGTTGAGATCCAGGATCTTGCAAAAAACTGCGGGCAGCTGGCATGAATCCCTTTGCTTCTGCCAGCCCCTGCCTGCAGCTGTGGGGCTGAGGCAGTGGCTGTTGCAGAGCACATTCCTTCTCTGCCGTGTGCCTGCACACACAGAAGCATCACAGATGTGAAGCACAGTGATTTAGCTTCTACCCATTTCCCAGGTGGCGTAAGGTGATCACAAAGTCCTCTATCCTGGCAGCATCTGGTAAAGGGCGAGAGCTGGGGCCAGCACTTAGCCCATGGGAGAAACGTGCTTCCTACCCAGCCAAGGCTCTACGAAGCTGTGTGGCTGTGCAGACAGCCCTGGCAGGGGCTGGGTCCCCTCTGCCAGCCTCACTCCCCTTACCTCATCACAAAGCAACCTGTTGATTTACAGCATTCAAGTTTGTGTTCCTGCTGGTGTCCCAGTTCCAAGGACTGGGGAGCACTTCCCCAGAGCAGAAGCAGGAGGGTGTTAGAGGGATGGGAAGTATGCTGGAGGCAGTAATGGGAGCTCAGACTGGGACTGCTGGCACATGATTCTCTTTCTCATTCTTCCTCTTGGTCTGTGCCCCACCCTCACGTCCATCCTTCACCTTCCCCCTGGGTTTCCCCCTTCCTTCTCCCTCCCTCTCTCTGCAGTGCCTGTCTCAGTGTCCCGTACTTTCGCCTTCAGCAGAGGGGACTCCCTGGCTGGCTCTCCAGGTAACAGGGCATGGATTTGGCCAGGGACCTCTGCATGTGGCAGGCTCTTTTCAGCACCCTGTCCACAATGCCCCAAGCTCCCTCCACCCTGCATGCTGGGCAGCACCCACGTCACCCCTGGGCAACCCCTCACTGGTTGGAGCACAGGTGGCAGACTGGGGACAGCAGCCTTGCCACAGCCTCCCCAGCACGATGCAAATCCCAGTAAGAATGGGATGGGGAAAGGGGAAGCCATGAACAGCTTGGGCTTTCTTTGGTGTGCACTTTCTATAATTTTCTGCACTTGGCACTTGGGGTTTTGACTTGCTGCTTTTGGTGACAGTGACCTGCAGCCCTGCATGCATGCTGCTCTGCTTCCCTTGCTTTCTGGTGATCGGGGTAATAAAGGGGCATTTTAGCAGCAGAGCAAAGTCAGCACGATGTCACCCGTGCAAGGAACAAGCTGCCTTTGATCCCTCATAAATCACTGACTAGACAAAATCCATCACGCTGTGTGACAGAGGCCATCAGTCAACGTGAGTGACAGGCCAGCTTGCCATGGCAGCCTCTGCTTCTGATCTGTCAGTCGAGGTGAACAGGACCATGCCCTCGAGGCAGGTTAAGAAAATACCCAGGGGCTACCAGCTGCAACCAGGAGGAGTTGTGCCAAATGCGGTGCAGAAGGCCAGCATTAACAGGAGAGCTGTCAGTGACAGGCAGGCAGCAGGCAGCCCTAAACTCTAATGCCTGCGTCAGGTCAGATTCCTGCCCGGTCCCTTTGGTTTGTGTGGGGCTGACATGCATGGTCTCCACACCAGTGTGCACTGAGGAGGATCTACTGCAGGTCCCCCACAGGGCCCCTGCCAGCCCCATGTCCTGGGGAATAGCCACTGGAGGTGACCAGTCCACCCTGGCCCTACACTGGCACTGGGAACCGAAGCAGCACCACGGGTGAGAGTGCTTGCCTCTCTGCTGTCCCCTCCCGCAGTGAACAGGTCACCATCACGGTGCAGTGGCCTCAACCGCTCCGAGTCCCCCAACCGGGAGGACTACGGGGGCAGCAGCACGCAGCTCCACAGCAGCAGCAACAACATCTACACGCCCGACTACTCCGTGCACATCCTCTGCGACGTGCAGTTTGTCAAGGTATGGGCAGGGCTGGCAGGGACTGTCCCACCCTGGCCACCCCTGCCTAGGCACCCTCTCCCACCACTGTGCCCCAGGAACTTGGTGGTGCTGGGGAGTCCTGCACTTAGTCCTACTGTCCGGAGGTTTGGTGCCACCAAGTCTCCGGGAGGTCCTGGTGGGACTTGGTGCCCACTGAGCTGGGTGCACGTGTGTGTGTACCCAGGTGACCCGGCAGCAGTACCACAACGCGCTGGTGGCCAGCCGCATGGACAGCTCACCCCAGTCCCCCGACATGGAGGCCTTCGACAAGGATTCAACCAAGGCCTCGACTGCGCGGGGAACCCCACAGACACCCAAGGAAGACCCCACCACCCTCCTGAATGAGAGGAACAGCGTCATGTGTGAGTCACCCAGTAGCATTCCTTCTCTGCCACATGCCAACGCTGCATGTGCCCTGGGGTCTGTGCTGGTACCCTCTGGCATGATGCACACACCACCTCTGGGATGCGGTTGCACATGGAGTGGGGCACGTGGGCATGTGCACGCGCACACCTGTGGATGCCTGCACGTGCACACAGCTGCCAGTGTGCAGGCTTGTAATTCCTCATTGCCGTGTGCTCGTGTGCCCTGGGGTCCCTGGCAGCGGGAGCTGCTGCCATGGTTGGCATCCTGCTATGTCCTGCCCCAGGGCACGGCACCTCCCTGCCCTGCTGTCACGCCTGCCCTGTGTCCCTGCAGGCAGCCGCTCCGAGGGGCTGCGCAGTCCCAGCGAGTCAGTGTTCCTGCGCATGGAGGGCATCCCCTTCATCCAGGAGGAGCTGGCTGACAACGAGGAGAACAGCAAGCGGCAGAGTGAGTCTGGCCGGGAGGCACACACACCTGACTCCGGGGGTGGCGAGGCCACGGTGCCCTGAGGCGCTGCAGCCACGCGGGGCTTTTGCAGACAGTGAGTGCTGCGAGACCGTCCTGGAAGCGGAGTCCCCGGGTAGAGAGGCCGGGACCAGCTCATCGCCGAGCAGCTCTGAGGAGGCGCTGGGCAGGAGACTGCTGAGATCCCTCAGTGAGTGACTGACCGCAGGAGGGCATACCCAGGGGACAGCTCTGCCTTAGCATCTCACTGCCCGTGTCAGCTGCTCCCCAACCCTATCCTGGGGACAGCTTGCATGGGGCTGGCGTGGAACAGGGGGACAATCTAGTTCCCTGTCAGTACCCCAGCAGCAGGAAAAACTGCACCCAGGGCTAGCTCAGGCAGAGCCAGCCACTGTCTGGCCCAACTCTATGCACCCCCCGTCCTGAGCACCCTTGGTTCCCAGTACCCCTGCCCTAGGCACCCTTGCTGCTGCAGGTGGGCGCAAGCAGCGGACGTCATCAGAGGATGAGAAGACGCCAGAGGAAAGCTCCAATCTCGCCCCATTAATCACCTGAGCAGCAGCGTGGCCAGAGCACAGTGCTGGAGGCCCATGCAGACTGGAGGTAGGAACCTGCCTCTTGGTGCAACATTCCTTCCCCAGCAAGTGGGAAGTCACTCATTTTAAGTAGTGTAAAATCGAGTTTCAAGCAGCAAAGCCAGATGGTGTGGTTTGGAGTCCGTGTAGGTGTGCATGTTGCTGGGGGCTGGAACAGGGTCAAGGGATATAACAGCAGACTGGATATCAGAGACTTGAGTGAGACCTTGTCTCATGTTTTCACTAGAAACGTGTCTCTGCACCAGTATCCCTGAGCCTGGCTAGGAAAGGTGCTGCAGTCTTGAGCAGTAGCAGATCAGGGAGGTCAAGCTCTGGCCACCTGCACCAGGCTGTGTTTGTCTTCCAGGTCTGCAGCATGGGGGTCTCCTGCCGTGAGGCTCATGTCCAACAGCAGGAGGTCTGCACTTGCTCGCTGCCTGCCCACCCGCTCGTGCCGCCCCTCCCTGCAGGACTTGTGCAGAGCCCCATCCCCAGGCGAGAAAGGATGTACCCCTGGCAGGGCTGAACCACTCAGGCGGCCTGGACCAGCTACCTGGAGTCTAAGGGCCCTTGCCCAGCTGCTCCCTGGTAGCATCTGGTCTCAAGGAAGAGGTGGAAAAAGGAAAGGTGAAGAAATGTCTGTCATTGCATCCCTGCAGGCAGAGCAGGGAGGGGCAGCCCAACCCAGAACTGCCCTTAGCATCATTTACCATCCCCATCCCAGCGAGGCCCAGACCCCTTGGTGCTGGTGGAGATGTGGTCTCCACCATGAGGAGAATGTGCTATTTGGGGGGTGCCACACTCAGCTCAGGGTCCCAGCACACATTTGTGCCATGCCTGGTGACACACACGCTTGCAGCACCTCGCTCACGCTGCCCATCAACATAGCCCAGCATTCCCAAACCCCTGCTAGGCACAGGGCAAGGAGCCCCACTCACCCGAAGCACAGCCCCCTCCCTGGGGAGGGGCCTCTCCATGCTGTACGGGCCCATCCTCCTCTCCACACACGCCTGCCTGTGTGAGGGGGGCTCGCGCCAAGACTTCGGGGTGGTACAGACCAGTCAGTAGTTTTTGTAGAGGCTGAACGCAACGGGGATATCAGTATTAAAAGTGATTTTTCCCTGAGTGATGCTCTCTCTGTGTCCATGGGTGTAGGGAAAGACCTGCTAACCCCTCCCACCAGGCCAGGCTCCCTCATACCCAGGGCCAGAGGTGGCTGGAGTAACAGGACTTGGCATCACTGAAGGGAGCAAGAGAACAGGTCAGGAAGTGCTTCCCAATTTCTCTCTGTGAAGCTGGGCTCTTTGTCACACTTGCTGCCAGGAAAACACTTGGCAAGTAGAGAGATATGCCATAGCAGTGCAGACAAGGACTGGGAAAGAACAGGAGTTACTATCAGGCCATTGCAAACACAATTGTGGGATACACGTGCTGGAGTAGAGCCTGGCAGATAACGACAGAAATCTCATAGTCCACCCATGCTGATAAAACTTCAGCTGGAATAACTGCAGTCCTGTCTGGGCACTGACCTTCTAAGGAACACACAGCAATTGAAAAGTGGACAGAGGAAAGCAAGGGCTGGAAAACAACCTACCCCAAAGGCTGAAGGAAACAGAGTAACTTAATCTTAACTGGTGAAGGATGTGAAGGGGAGAGAGGAAGTTTTCAATACAGAAAAGGCTGTTGTAAAGAGGAAAGGAATAATCTGTTCTCTGTTGCCATGGTAAATGGGATAATTGGTAATGAGCTTACACCACAGAAAAGGAGAAATTTAGGTCACTTGCTAGGAAAAACAAGGATGGTAAGGCTAGCAAAGCACTGATATAGATCACATGTGGGGTAGGCCAGGCTTCACACCTGGGGATCTGTTAGGACAGAAGTGTAAGCAAATATAAATAATAAAAGCGGAGTTGGTTTCTTAACTCCTTCTCCTGACATCACTCCTAGAAGTAATCTCTTAACCCCCTCCCCATCATCCCTGTTGTGAATGGACACCAAGAGGAGAAAAAGCTCCCCACCTGCAGAGAGAAAAGGCTGGCTCACTTTCTTATGTGACATGAACACGAATTAAAAAAGGACAAACAAGAGACCCCATGCACTCTGTGCAAACACAGCAAGGGAACAAGAAGGCACCATTTTTGCCTTTTCTGTCTAGGCTGCGGCACAAGCAAATCCATCAGAGTAACAGTGACTATTGCTACCTGACCCAAGGAAAGGAGCCATTTCCCTTTCTTGAGAAGATCTTGTCAGGAGGCTGTTCTGTTAAGGTGGCAATATATCAGCTCACAGAAGGATGTGCAGTGACTGCAGAGAGCAGAGGCAGATGGTCTCAGCTCTTTTTCAGTGCCAGAAACATAGGCTGTTGCTGGCAGGCCCTGCTGAAGCCAGGGGGAGTACATGGTGGTTCACTAAGGGCCTGCTGAAAAGGAAAAACAGAAGAGATCCACTTTTTGATGCCCTAAGAGCAGGCCAGGAGCTCTGGGCCAGGGAGGGATGTCAGAGGGCTGAGAAACACCTGACCATCCAGAAAGCAAGCATATACAGACATGGGATGAGCAGGGCTGCACAGGACAGAGGGGCAGAAAGAACACAGGATGGAAAGCGGAGGAACTGGTTGGCTTTGTGTAGTCACAGGGAGCTCTCAACAACACTCTCCCAGTAAATAGTAGTAGCAGCTGTGATCATCAGTTGCAACATACCCTGAAAGAGAAAGGGACAGCCTTGAAACAAACTGAGTAAGAAGGATGTAACTGAGTAATCAGGATGTTGAGGCTTTAACCTCAGCCTGGGAAGAGGTTCATACAGTCTGAAGGCACAACACACAAGGCAGGGCTAGCATTCCGAGACAAAGGTTTAATTTTCTGTTAGCAACACAAAGAAGCAATTATCACAATTACAAATGTTTGCTCATACAAGGCTCAGAAATTCGGAATGGGTGGGTGGGTGAAGGGGGGAAGCTAGCAACAGCTTTACCCTCCCCAAAATACTGCTGAGTGACTTTAGTTCACAAGCCATGTGAGATTCCAACCACTGGACTGCTACAGCGCATTGCACTGGCACCAGACTTCACCATGACCAGACTGATCAGTTATGTGGAGTTGATTTGGATGTGCTAAAGATGCAGCCCTAAGTGCCTGAAGACCAGGCTGCTGTCATGAAACAAGAGCCGAGGTGGCTCACGCTGCCCCCACGTCCTGGGGGCACTGGCTTACCATATTGCAAGGGGCACCGAAAAGAAGTTAGAAGATGATTATCCGTGATTGAGCTACAGCTCCCATCTTTATTAAACCCCAAGAGGTGTGGGTCAAGGCAAGCCATGAGCAGAGAAAGACATGGACTACACACTATAGCTTTGGTGACTTCATGTAAGTTTGGTTGTTCATGTGCTTCATTGGATTTTTGTGACGGCTTCATGGATGGACTTGGCCACATAGTCCAGGTTCTTGGTAGTCAAGCCACACATGTTGATGCGCCCACTAGCCATCAGGTAGATGTGTTTTTCCTTGATCATGTACTCCACCTGCTTGGCTGGGGAAACAATTGGACATCAGGTCAGAGCAGTGACCCACAGCTCAGAAAAGCCCAAAAAACCAGTCAGGGACCCTTGAATCTTTCACAACAAGCAGAAAACTTCAAGCACTGGCCACTAAAATACTGTCTGAAGCTTCATCCCTCCCTAGCCACCCAGGCAGTGATGCCAAAACTCCAGTGAGGCCTGTAAGAGACTCCTGCTTGGACTGCTTCAGCCCAGTTCAGCCACAGCAAAACTGTCCCCACCCTATCCTTCCTTCACCAGGCCACTTGATACTTACGGTTCAACCCTGTGAAGCTGAACATGCCAATCTGCTCCGTGATGTGGTTCCAGGTGCCTGGGGTCCCAAGGGCCTCTAGTCGAGACCGGAGCTCTGACCGCATCAGCAAGACCCGATCTGCCATTGTCTTCACGTTGCCCTTCCTGCAGCAGGCAGGAAGCAGAGCGTGAGGACAGGCACCCATCTGGTTTGAAACCATCTTGCCAAGCCTGGCTCTCAGAGAGACAGCTTCCCTCCCTTCCCCTCTCCCACCAGCCCTGGCAACACATACCACTCATTAAAGAGCTCCGGGGAAGAAAGTGTAGTTGCCACAATGCGCGCTCCCTGGGAAGGAGGGTTGGACCAAGTGGTGCGCACAATCTTCTCCATCTGGGATAGCACACGTTGCACATTATCTGCATCCTTCCCCACCACAGTCAGGTTCCCCACCCGTTCATCTGTGGAAAAGCCAAGAGACGTGAGCCATTGGTTCCACACATCATGGCAAAGCAGAGCATTCCCCACCCCGGAGCATGCCAGCCCCATCTGTCTGGGTATGATGCTACTGGGCCAGCTTACTGCCAGACACTCACTGTAGAGCCCAAAGTTCTTGGAAAACGACTGTGCACAGAAGAGCTCAAAGCCCTCGGAGACAAAGTATCGCACAGCCCAGGCATCCTTGTCCAGGCTGCCAGAGGCAAACCCTTGGTACGCTGAGTCGAAGAATGGAAACAGGCACCGGCGCTGCAAGGAGGAACAGTGTTAGAGGGAAATCCCCTCCCCACAACCTCTGCTTTACCCCCCACAGTACCCGTAGGAGGGAAAAATGACCACTGAGTTTCTGTGTGAATACAAAGGAAACGTACTCCAGCAACACCAGACTGAAATACTTTCTTTCTATTCAGGTAGAAGAATAGAAAGACTAAAGTGGTCAGTAAAAGTTAAGGCAGGAGAAAACTGCATTTGAGGACACAAGAGGCGCATCACTTTAAATGCTACTATCCAGCATCTGCCAGTGGATAATCTTTCCAGCAGGAGAAGCCTCACTACAGCCCATTCCACAGAGTTTGAAAGCAAGAACTTGGAGGCACAAGAAGAACTGGGATGCATCTTCTGAGCACAGACAACCAGCATCCTGTCAGCCTCTCCCTTCAACACCTGTCTTGTGGTACTCCTACAGCTTCTGCCACATCTCATGCCATTCCCCAGAGCCCATTTCGGATGCAAGTGCTTTGGCTGGCTCAAGGGCTATTTGTCCCCTCAGCACTGCTTTAGCCCCAGAAACATCCCATACCTTCATGACAGCAGCAATCTGCTTCCACTGCTCGGGAGTAGGGTCTGTCCCTGTTGGGTTGTGCGCACAGGCATGAAGGATGAAAATGGAGAACTCTGGGGCGTTCTGAGGAGAGAACATGTCTCGGTCACATACAAACATAGGCAAGAGTGGCCACCCACAGCAGAGGGAGAGGCCTGGAGCTGCTCTGAGCACCAACAGTCTCTCTTGCAGTGATCCACTTCCAGGCAAAGTACACAAGAGCCCAGCCAGCTGCAGATACTGACAACACAGCACCAATCTCAGCCCATCCCATGCCAGTTTTACTCACCTCCATGTCATTCAGCAGCCCCTGAAGATCCAGACCCCTCTTGGCAGCATTCCAGTAGTGGTAGGTTCTAATATCTTTAAAGCCAGCATCCATAAAAACAGAATTGTGGTTCTCTGAGGAAAGAAATAACTTTTCAGAAAAGCAAGTCCCATATCCCACGAGATGCCTTCTCCAGCCCCAGCATCTTCCTTTACACACAAGGGAAGGCTCCACTCTCACTGCCCAGGCCCCTCCAAGGAACAGGTCTTGTATTTCCCTCACTCACTGACCCAAAGGGCTCCCTGACAGCAGCACTCACCCCAGGATGGAGCGGAGACGTAGACTGGGGTGGCTGTGTTGTTGTTTCCATTGTACCAGCGCCTCAGGAACTCTGCACCGATCCGCAGAGCGCCTGTCCCGCCCAAGGACTGAACACTTCCAACCTGCAACAGAGACGGCTGTCAGCAGAGTCCACTCAGGTCAACACTGCTATCAGTGCACAGAGAGCAGAGGTCCTTGCAAGGATCCCAGACATATTCCCTGGGGTCACCCCAGTCAGAATGCCATCCCCTTCCAGTAGTCTTCAACCTCCTTCAGTGCTCAGGCCCATCTCAACAACTTCTATAGTTATAAATAGACTCCAGTCATTCCTGTTACGTTTTGACACAGAGCAGATTCCCAGACAGTATTTTATTTCAGGAAAGGTGGTATATTATCTGACTTGGGTTTCCTGTCGGGCAGTTGTTAAAAGATGAAGGAAAACAGAAATTCCCATCACAGGCCATGTTTGTTTTTTCCCAAAACCCATGACTACTTGCACAAAGAGTTTCAAGCACACGGGTTCATCAAGTAAGCTACAGTAAGGAATGACCATGTCTGAGAAACCCCCAAATCCTGCCAAAATGCAGGATCTCAAAACATCTCTGCTCTTCTGCTCAGTCTGCTGTCGAGACACCCCAGGGACCTCAGCACTCCCCGTCCACCACCTACCCGTTTTTCCTTGATGGCAGGGCTGTCATCACCCAGGGCGATCCGGGAGGCGTTGGCCCGAAACTCGGGCAGGCCCAGAATGGGCAGATATTCGTGGTTCAGGCTGTTGTCGTTGGCGATCATCTGCTCCACCTTCTTCACCACCGGCAGGACCCATGGCTGCCCTTCGTCCGTGCGGTAGGCTGCGGGAAAGGGAGAACCGTCCTTGCTGCAGCCGGGGATATGCTGCACCGCCCGGCTCCCAGAAAGATCTGCCCGGGACAGCGGGACGGACGGCGCCGGGCTGCCCCACGACCTTGACGCCCGCCGGAGCTCGCTGCCCGCCACCCCCCCGCGCCCGGCCGGGCGCTCGCCACGGCCCTGCGACCTTTGCGGCCCGGGGCTCGTCACTGCCGCCCGGTCACTGCAGCAGGTGCGGAAACCGCCACAAGGGTACCGGTCGGCCCAATCGACGGGGAACGGCCCGGCCGAGCAAGGCGAAGCCACGGACTCACCGCCCACGCCGAGGTTGACCTTCCGCGAGTCCCCGTCCTCCCGGAAATCCGCCGTAAGCTTGAAGACAGCGACGGGCGGGGCGCAGGGAACGGCGGCGAAGATGGAGGCTGCCATGGCGGCACAAGCACTGCCGTCCGGTCCGTTCCGGTTCGGCACGGGCGGCGCGCAGCGCCTGGAGGAGACGCTCACCTTCAGCGGCGGGGCGGGGCCGCCGCACGCAGTGACCAATCAGCGAGCGGCGCTCGGCCCCGCCC
>WBMZ01018076.1:0-14949 GCA_013400975.1 Atrichornis clamosus | reverse complement strand
GCCCCGGGCAACCCCCTCCGGGCTCCCACCCTGCGCCCCCCAACCTGCCCGTGCTCCTCAGGGCACCCCAAGGGCTGCTGCCTCCCCACCCTGCGCTCCCATTGCACAGGGGGTGCCCCCAAACCACTCAGCAGCTCCCCACACCCCACACAGCCCCCCCGGCATCCGCCGCTGGTCCCCCCTCCACCCCCATCCTCCGCATCCCCCCAGGCCCAGGGTAATTAGAGCACCCATCGATCGGGGATCGGGGCCAGCAGCCACGGCCGCAGCACAACGCGGGGGACACGAGCAGGGTGCGGGGGACAGGCACGGGAAGGTCCGGAGGGCCGCGCTGGGAGAGCCGTGAGCTGCCCAGGGCCTCACCTGCGGGGCAGCCAGGCATGCCAGCCCCAGCCGAACGTGTCCCAGCGCCAGCCGCGGCGCAGGCAGGGACACCAGGAGCAGCCCGAAGGGGTGGCGGAGCTGCAGGACAGCCCCAGCCGCCTGGCAGGAGTGAAGCAGGATAAACCGCTCCGGCTGACGGCAGATCCAGCCGCCCCGCACCGACGGCGGGATCCAACGAGCGGCAGCTCCGTGCCACGGCCCCGGGCCAGCGCGGCTGCTCCCGCGGCGCCGCACGCGGCCCGGCCAAGCCCGGCGCCCCAGTCCCCCCGGGGTCTCGGCGCACCCGACTGCCCCGTGGGCATCTCTCCCCCGCCGGTTTTCAGATCTCATCCCAACACGTCCCTCTGCTTCCCTCCCGGTGCCTGTTTTCCTGAGTGCTTCCAGAGAGGGGGTGGGACGCGGTGGAGGACACACGGCGTGGGGTGTGGTGACACCTGCCCTTGGACGCTTGGGACGTGGCTGGAGAGGAGCACGTGTTGCCCTGCGGCCCTGCCCGCTGGGATGCAGGGATGGGGAGGAAGCGCTGGGCCAAAATCTGCCCGGGTGGGGATGCACTGGTGCAGTGATCCCACAGGTGCAGGAGCCAAGGCCTCGAAGACTGGAGTTCCAGTTGGGAATGAGGCTGTGATCTCCCAGGACCTGGGAACCCTGATACGCTGCAGCCAGGCCAGACTGGTGCTGGGGAACTGAGGGTAGAGTAAAGGGTGTCCTGGAAAAGGGTGTCCTTGTGGGCTGGCACCAGTCCCAGCACCCCAGTGCCAGGCCCATCACCCCAGCGCCAGCTCTGCCACCTGGACACTGCTTTCTGTGGAAGTCTCGCATCCCTGGAGCGCAGGGTCTGGTCTGTACTGGATACTGATGGATAAACGTGCTCCAAAGTGGGGGCTGCGGTCCCCATCATTACGAGGGACCCCAAAACCTGTGAGAGTGTGGAGCAGGGAAGGCTCATCCCACCAGAGCCGTCAGCCTCAGGCACGCTGGGAGGAGGAAAGTGCCTGAAGAGCCAGACGCTGCCGCAGCGCCATTCCCAAAGCTCCCGGACGGGTTGGGCGGCTCGGCCGCCTGTCTGCGGAGCACAGAGCCCGGCTGACGGCCCTGAGAGCCCGGCCACGACCAGCCCGGCCCCCGGCACACAGCGGGGTGATGGTGACACCCTCAGTCACCCCCGCTCCCACCCTTGGTGACCGGGCACCGCTCGCCCTCAGGACACGGCACAGGGGTCACGGCCCGGCCGGCTGCGGGAAGTCCAGCGCTGGCTGCAGGGTGACTTTGTCACCCCGTGCCACCAGCCGTGCTCCAGCCTCCTCCCTCACGGTGCTCTGGGAGCAAACCCAGCCAATTCCAGCCCTGCTGAATCCCGGAGGAGCGAGGGCGGCTGGGAGACGGCGCCTGTTCCAGCCTGCGTGGATCTCACACCCGAAACGCGCTTCCCGAAATCCCTCGCAGCGCCGGGAGGTGCTGGATTATTTGTGCTGCGAATCTGGGTTAGGATGGTGTGTTGTTTTGCCTACGTGGAGACAGGGAATCGTTATTTCAGGAGGAAAGGGGGAGGAAGGTCCTCCCTAAATCATCTTGTCTCCCTGTTCCTGTGCTGCACAGCAGGACTGTGGGGACCCCTGGAATCCCGAGTGCCAAGATCTTGGGTATCCATAGGGATGCAAGGAGATGTCTCCCGGTGTAAAGCAGTCCTGACTCTGGCCCAGGATCTGTCCCCTCTCCCTCATTAAAACCTTTGCCCAAGCCCAGGGATAAAACCTGCCTCTTCCCTGGACTTTTGATAAATTATTCATCTCCCAAGAGTTGTTTATTCCCCCTCTCCAAGGCAGAGAGGAGCTGCAGATGATGCCTGAGCTCCCGGCACATCCAGGGCTCTGGAAGCTGCTGAAGGTGGGGGCTCACCCCAATCCCAGACCCTAACTCCCACTCCTGGTGGCTGAGGGCTTTATGAAAATGGGAATGGGGGAGCTGGGGGGAGGGAGGGTGCTCTGCCCTCACCAGCTCCTGCCCAGCCAAGGCCTGGCCGATGGCAGAAGCAGCTCCCCATGGACATCTCCCACCCCATCCCAGCCTCGGTGCCTCCCACCCAGCCGGGACGTGGCATCACCCCGTGCCAAAACAACGACAAAAAAGGCAAAGAGCAAAATATAAATTTGGAACTACTACAGGCTGGAAATGGATGCTGTTCAGGCTCCGTGGTGAACCACACTGTGAAGCTGAGGATGCTCCAAATCCCTTTGCCTGGGGAAACTTGGTCAGGAGCACTGGACCCATTTTCGATCCTTGCTGCTCAGCCAGAGCCTCGGCCACCAGCAGAGCTGGGAGGTGTTTTTTTATCTCTCCACGAATTTGATTGTTTTCATCAAGTCTTTGATTATTCGTTTATTGGCCGAAATTCCTGACAAAGCTTTTAACTACAGCCAATGGATCCTCCCGGCTCCGAGTGCTCCCCGCCTGCCCTTGGCTGTGATAACGCCGATCTCCAGAGCAATTAGATTTTGAACGGATCTAAAGAGCCACTTGGGAGCCAGGAGCGTTCAGATGCATCCCAATATTTCCTCCGACATCTGGACCGCTCGATGGGATGAGTCACTCCCAACACCAGCAAGCTGCCAGGCTTTTTGCTGAGCCCGGTTTTTCCCTGTCCTGGAAAAGCAACCCTTCCTGATCACAGCATCCGTTGTTTTTTTCCAAAGCAGCAATTCCCAGGAGGATCAGCCCGTGTTGCCGCGTGGCTCCGGGTGCCACCAGCCTGCAGATCCAGCCTGGGAGGGGTCTGTGATGCCACCGAGGTAAGGACTGCCAAAGGCTCCACCAGAAGAGTCATTCCCAAAGCCTCCTCTCCATTCCTGGTGCCTCCACAAAGCATATCTCTTTGGGAAAGGGAACGGTAATTAATAATAATTATCATCATCTATAATGAGCGATTGCAAGGAGGGTACAGACATGGTGTGGAGGCTCATGAAGATCTGACTTCCTGGCTGGCCCTGCTACCCGAATTTCCATCCATGGCTGAAACCCAGGGGCTGAACCTGAGGAATTCCAATGTGGTTTGGTGAGGAATCAGCTCCTGGAACCGCTCAGCCCTGCTCAGCACTTTCTGGAGGTGCCATGTGGGTCCCCACATCCCCCTGCTCCCTCCTCCTCCCCAGCTGCCCCCAGGGCAGCAATTCACTGTGGATAAATAATTCCGTGGCCGATGGTTCCTGCGGCACCGCTCGATTTCCATCCCCAGCACAATTCTCCCTCTTTATCCATCGTTTATTTGTTGTGGCAGCTCTGGCAGCCCCTACTCTCCCAGCGCCTTTCCACCTGAAACCACTCCCATTTCCTCACATGGCTCCTGCATCTTCCCCGTGTTTCCCTCCCTGGAGCTCCCCTCCTTGCCCACTTTTACAGCTGGAATGCCAAGATCCACACAAGCACCAATATCCTCACGTTGGTCTTCCTCTGCTCAAACTCAGCACCACCAGAGTTTTCATGTTTAAAGCACCAAACAAAATCCCTGAGGATTTTCTGCCCATTACACATGGGAAGAGCAGCTCCCTGTCTCCATCAGTTACTGTGAGGATGGATGGGAATCACACCAGGATGGAGCCAGGGTGGGGTCTTGGGTCAATTATTCCTGCCATGGGCAGCAAACAGTGGGAAAATATCGAAACTGATGAAGAAGAATTTTAAGAGGACATTATTTCTGGAATTATCTAAAATAGAGGGAACACAGCAGTGTGTGGATCAGCAGTGCCAAACAAAGGGAAGAGCCAGTCCTGGGTCCTGGATGTGCCTCTGGCTCAGAGGATTTGAACCCAAAGCTGGAATGTGGAGCTCTCCAATGCCACCCTCCCCCAGTGCCTGTCCCTGCCAGGGAGAATCGTGGCTCCGTCCCCGGCCGTGACTCAGGGAATCCATCTGGGCTGGAGCAAGGGATCCATCTGGGCCTGGGGGAGGGAGAAACCTCCTGGCAGTGCTTGGCAAGCATGGTTTGGAGGGAGCTGAGGACAGGAGCTGGATGAGGAGAGGCCAAAATCCCAAAAAAAGGTCAAACCCTGCGAGGATGGCACCTGAGAGACCAGCGCTGCCACAGCCCGCATGGAACTGGTGTGAAATCCAGGGAAGTGCTTCTTCCAGGGCACTTTGTTCAATCTGGAAATAACAGAGCTCTCCTGGTTCAGATCCCTGCCCTGGACACCCTGGGATGGCTGAGAGGTCAGGCAGAGCCCCAAAAATACAGCACCCAGCTGTGGTCCCCGGTATCCAAGGGCACAGCAACTCCAGGGGCTGTGCCCAGAGCCAAAGCTCCATGAGCTCTTCAGCTCCCAGGAGGGATCCGTGTGCCCACCACAGGGTCTGTGCCCCTGGAGCTTGGATCAGCACAGAGCCCTCTGTGGGCAGGGAAGGGGTTCCAGCCAGGAGAATTTGGAACGTCCCTCCTGCCACATCCCTGCTCCCGGAGGTCACGCTGTGCTGGGCTCAGCCTTTGTCATCCCAGCGTGGGGATTTGTCAGGATCAGGAATCTCACAGGCTCCACCTGCATCAAAGATCCAGCATTAACTCCAGCAGCAGCAGCATTAAAAACACAGATTAAAGCACAGAGTTGGCCACTCGCCACTTCCACGGACTCACCTGCTTCAGTGCTGTTCCAAAGCTGTGTGGGATTTGGAGGGAATGGAGGGAAAAACTCTCCTTGGGAGGGACAAATCCCTGAGGCTGTGCCATGGATCCATGGATCCCGCTGGCACAAGAGATTTCAAAGCCTCCAATGAGGAAATCTGCCTCCCACACACTGACAGGGCAGGAGAGAACCAGAATCCATCCTCTTCCACTCTGAATCCATGTGGAAAAGAGGTGTTTTAACCAGGTTTTCACCTTGGCACAGCTGGAGAGTGACTGGGAACAGCCCAGCATGCACCAGTCCCGTGCTCTGGCTGTAAATTAGGATGAAGTTTTGCAGGACAAGCTTGGATATTGGCTTTTTTGGTTATTTTTTTCCTACTTTTCCAGGTTATTCCTCTCGTTTCCAGCAGTACATGCCAGAAATCTCCCTCCCACAGGACGGACAAGCTGCAAGCACGAAGGGAAAACTTGTGACAGCCCATGGCACCAGCTCCCTCCAGCTCCAGGAGCATTTTATCTCCTCAAGGGCACGTGCCCAGCACCACTCTGGTGGTTTAGGGTGTCCCATATCCCCCCCAGACAGCACAGCTCCCAAACTTTACTCCCAAAAAACACAAGACAGAGCCAAGGAGACATTCCAAAGGGACATTTACTGCCCGAGCGATGCCCAACCTGAGGCTGTTCCCCTTCAGCCAGGGCAGGGCCCCCGCCCTGTGCCCTGTGGGTTTTCTTCCAAGAGGAATTCCAGTGGGAATCACGGCCTGGTCTCCTCCTTGCCCTTGTGGTAGTCAGGTGGTGTGTACTTCCCCTCTTTGATCATCTTGTCCCGCTGCTCCAGGATGGTCTGGAGCCGTTTAGCCTGGCAGGGACACAGGGGGAGGTCTCAGGGCAGGTCCTGGCAGTCCCATAGATGTGGAACCCACACTAAAGCTGCCCTGGGGCTCCTCACCCATGTTTGAGGCTTTCAGGACGTTGTAACACATTTTGGACTGATGGTATTTGGGTTTTCAACACAATTTTCTGACCAGGATTTTGTCCTGGATGTGGATGCTGCTGGAGGAGGGCTGGGGGCAGGGAGAAAGGTCTGCACAGGACCAAGCCCTACAGCTCCACACTGCCTGGCTGACCCAAAACATGGTTGGGAGACACCTTAAAGCTCATCCAGTCCCACCCCCATGGGCAGGGACTCCTTCCCCTAGACCAGGCTGCTCCAAGCCCCGTCCAACCTGGCCTGGGACATTTCTGGGGGTGGGGGCAGCCACAGCTTCTCTGGGCTCCTGCACCCACCAGAGCCCTTGGGGAAGGGGCTACTGGGGGCTCAGACACCCCCTTCCAATGGGAATGACCAGGCACAGCCTTGGCAGCGCTCCCACCCTGGGCTGGAGCCCCCAGGCGCTACCCAGGACCCTCTGTACCCTCTGTCCAGCCTGACCCAGCACCTCGGGTACCCCCAGCCCGGACTTGGTGCCCTCCCCACCTTGCCAGGACCCTCCAGACCCCCGCACCCCCTCTGTTCCCCCGTCGCCCCAAGGCCTCCGGTGCCCACCCCCGCTCACCCACCAGCTTGGTGCGCTGCATGCACTCCATGAAATCCTCGTACTCAGGCTGACACTCGCGGCGGGCGCGGGTCCGGCCCAGCCCGTGCCCGCACTCCACCCACTCCCGCTCGAAGGCGTGGCAGGCCCCGGCCTGGCCGTGCGGCTGTGGCATGCTCTGCCGCAACAGCCAGCTGTCCACATCGATGCCCAGCTGCTTCTGCAGGCCCCAGAACGGCATGGCTACGCGCCTGTCGCGACACGGCCGCTGTCGCGACACCGACACCACCGCCCCCCACTACACGGACCCGCCGCCGTCCTTCACGGGCCTTTCGCGACGCTCCCGCCGTCAAGCGCAACCGCCGCTGCGGCACCGTCGCGCTTTACGCCTGGGCGGAGCCAGCGAGAGGAGCGGCGCGAGCGTCCCCCTTGCGCTGTAGCGCTCCTGGCGGTGCGGAGGACTCGCCGCACGCCGCGCCCCAGCGCCCCCTGGCGGTTGCGGCGCTCGGGGCGCTCCCAGCGCTCCTCATGTCCTCCCAGTCCCTGGCTTTCAGGGGCTGCACTTGTGCAGGACCCCCGCACACATCCCAGAGCAGAAGCCCTTGTTAGGGCTGACGAGACCTCGGGAACCGGGGAAATGCCACAAGGCTCGGGTCTTCCCCCCAGTGTTACCCACATCCTCAACTCACCCCCTTATTTCCAAACTCACTCAAAATCCCGGCGTCCCTTTGGATGCTTGAACAGTGTCCAAGGTTTGGGAGAAGCCCCACCTTCCCTAACAAGCAAAGCCTCATTAAATGCTGATTGCAGAGGGATTCTCCACCACCTCCGGTGCAGGGTGGGGAGGAAGAGCCGGGGGCTTCCTCACTCGATCCCCCGAGCCACGCTGGGCTACCAATTATCACCATCCCTCTCAAGGAAAGAGCCCAGACCTGCCAAACCCCTTGGGTAGGCACACACACCACACGAGCTGGAGGAGCAGGATTTATGGAACAGGATTTACTTCCAAGTCCACGAGAGCAGAGCGGGGCAATGCCGGAGGCAGGATGGCATCTCCTCCCTCTGGTACTGCCGTGGGACCTTTCCCCCTCTGGTACCACCACGGGACCTTTCTCTTGTGGTGCTGCCATGGGACATTTCCCACCATGGTACTGCTGCAGGATCTTTATCCCACTGGTACCATTGTGGGAATTTTTCCCCCTGGTACTACTGTGGGACTTTTACCCCGTGGGACCTTCCCCTACTCCAGTACCACTGTGGGGTCTTTATCTCCCTGGTACCACAGTGGGACCTTTTCACACTCAAGTACCACCACAGAACCTTTCCCACTGTGGGACCTTTCCCACCCTGGTACCACCACAGAACCTTTCCCCCACTGGTACCATTGTGGGACCTTTCCCGTGGTACTGCCATGGGACCTTTTCCCACCCCAATACCATTGTGGGACCTTTCCCCTGCCAGTACCACCACGGGACCCTTCCCCACACTGCTATTTCCACGGGACCTTTTCTCCCACCCTGGTGCCACCACAGGACCTTTTCCACCGTTGTTCCTTCCCCCCCAGTGCCAGCGCTGCTCAGATGATCCCGGCTGGAGTGAAGACTGGGGTGACACACAGCGACTCTGCCATCTCCCAGCCGCAGGACACAGGGGTGCAGAGGCTCTCACGGTCGTCTTCTGTCTGGGGTGGCTTTCCCAGGAAGAGCTGGACAGCTTTCCTGCAAGTGGGAGACACACGAGGGGGAGCCAGGGGAAGGAGCAGCCCCTTGGGAATGGGGGAGCTCCAGGGCTCTCATGTCCCCCAAGAACAACAGCCAGAGGTGAGCTGCCTGTGGCTCCCTCAGGGAAAAACTGGCTCAAGTTTGACAATATTTTAAAAAACGGGGTTTTTCCTCTGAAGCCATGTTTTTACTCTGAATTTCCAGGTTCTGGGATTCAGATTTAACCCTCTCCATCAGGCAAAGAGCCCAGGAGGAGGTGAAGCCGGCACCTCCCACGGGATCCAGCCCTGGCCCCTCTCCCTGACCCTCTCTTACCAGGCCATGCGGGACATGGCGTAGGTGACCTGTGGCTGGGGACACCCCCCGAGCAGGGATGGGCTTGTGATGGTGTAGGCTCCCATATTCCCAAAAACCAGCCAGTCCCCCACGTGCAGCTGGGGCAGCTCCAGCCCATCAGCAATCCGATCCTCGGCGTGTCCCGGGGGGCCCCGGAGGCTGCTGCTGTGCCAGGGGTCCTCCGGGCAGGGTCTCTGTGGGGAAAACACGGAGCAGCCACAGGGATGAGGATGTCCCAGTGTCACAGTGACCCCCGAGGCTCAGCCCCAGGAGCCCACGGGCTGGTTACAGCTCCCCTCTGGGGCTGGCTGAGGCGATGCCACCCAACGTGAGGGACATCCTGGGCTCTCCCCAGGCCAGGCGAGCCCCTCACCTTGTGCAGCCGCGGCCTGGGGCAGGGGCTGTCGAACAGGAGGCAGCTGAAGGCGCCGTAGATGCCGTCGCTGAGGTGATACACCAGGCTCTTCTTGCTGCCAGGCTCTTCCTCTGCAGGGGAGCAGGGAGAGGGCTCAGGGGGGCTCGGGCACACAGGGGGATCCATCCTGCTGTCCCACCTACCGTCAGAGCCAGGCTGCTCCGTGGGAACCTCTTCCGAGGCAGTGATGCTGACGGCCAAGGTGAAGGCAGAGGTGACATAGTATCGCCCAGGCCTGGCAACAATGTCCACCCCGCAGCCCTCGGGGAAGTACAAATCCAAGGCAGAGTTTATCCCAGCAGCCATCTGTGTGGGAAGAGGAAGCTCCCTCTTGGTTACTGCTCGGAACTCTGCAGGGAGCCAGACCCGGGAGAGCCTCCAGTGCTGCTCTCTGCCTGCTGAGCGCAGGGGTTGGGAGCTTTGTACCTCTGCGAAGGAGGCTCTGGTGTCCTCGGTGCCAGGGAAGCCCCCTCCGATGTCCAGGAGGTGCATCCGGTACCCCAGCTCTGAGCCCATGTCAAACACCAGCTGTGCTGCGGCCACGGCCTGAGCAAA
This sequence comes from Atrichornis clamosus, assembly GCA_013400975.1. Lineage (NCBI taxonomy): Eukaryota > Metazoa > Chordata > Aves > Passeriformes > Menuridae > Atrichornis > Atrichornis clamosus. The sequence continues at coordinate 5,391 of WBMZ01018076.1, read as the reverse complement.
GGCCGGCGGCTCCAGGCCACGGCTCCCAAGGTGGAAGCTGAGGGCACAGACCCCGTTTCAGCAGGGTTTGATCATTCCCAGAGAGCCAAGGGCACTGGGATGGTCACTCATCGGGGGCAGCTTCCTGCACACCATCCCACAGAGCCCCACAGAGCCTTTCTTAGGGTCAAACCTGCCTCAAATTGCTCCCAACAAGGTCAATCCCTGCAATTCCCTGCCTTCTCACTCCCACCCAGAGCAGCTGGTGGCTCGGTACGTTGTTCCAGCTCCCCAAATCCCGATCCACAGGGGCTGAGCACCCCTATGGAAAAGGGCCCCCGTGCTGTACCTGATGCCAACAACCTCCACAGCCTGTTCCTTCGCCGTCTCCAGCAGGTGCCGGCAGGATTTGAGCGTGGTCCCAAACGTCATGCTCGGGTGGGCAGAAGGGATGGACTCAGCAGTGATCCCCAACAACATCCTGCACAGCAAAGCCACACCCTGTTGGGGGGTCTTGGAACCACAGGATCATCAAGGGTGGAAAAGCTCTCTAAGATCACTGAGCCCAACCATTAACTCAGCACTAAACCATGTCCCTAAGCACCACATCTACAAGTTTTTGAACACTTCCAGGGATGGTGATTCCACCACTTCCCTGGGCAGCCTGTTCCAGTGCCTGATCACCCCTTCAGTGACCGAATTTTTCCTCATATCCAACCCAAACGTCCCCTGGCATAACTTGAGGTCGTTTCTTCTTATCCTATTGCTCGGAAGAAGAGACTGACACCCACCTTCCACAACCTCCTCTTGCAGCCCACAGCCCCCTGCCCGGCTCCTCCTCCAGCTCCCACTCCAGAGGTGCTGCCAGACACCCACCTGGCACGAGGGTGGCTCCTGGCCACCTTGCTCAGCTCCACCTCGTTGTCAAAGGCCATCAGCCTCACGCCGTGGTTGGCCGCGTACCTGATGTGGGCGACCTGCTTGCAGGGGCTGCTGTAGAAGATTTTGTCACCTGGGACCCCAATGCCTTGAACCCGGGTGATCTCTGCCTGCAGGGAAGAGGGGACACGTGCAGGCAGGTCCCCAGGACCTGGGTCCTGACCAGCCACCAGCCCTGGGTCTCGGCCAGCTTGCAGCGCTGAGCAGGGCAAAGCGCCAGCGTTGCAGCCTGGGCTTTTCCAGGGAAAAGCTACAAGAGCTCAAAGGGATCACAGTGGACTTTGTCCTGGCAAGGGCAGGTTGTGGCAAGGTGTTTAAAAACAGCATGAGAACGGGACAGAAAACAAGTGGGTTAAGCAGGTGTGGGGTTGGCATGTGGCCCCTGCTCCGAGCTGTGACAACTCCTGCACTTTCTCCTCCTGGAAACACGTCCTACTTAATTACATAAAAATAAATGACTTCATTTTGGCTCCTCCCTGGAAATCTGGCTATCGCAAATGACAAGCAGGAGGGAGCAGGAAGCTTGAGGCCCAGCCTTAAGGACACCAAGAGTTGGGACGGCTGTGGCAGTGGCACCCCAGGGATGTGCTGTGCCACCAGCCAGGACACCAGCTCCAGAGACAGGAATGTTGGCCAAAGGGAACAAGACAGAGAGCACAGGGCTGTGTCAGGAGGGTTTTGACAGCAGAGGGAGACTCCTGCCCCTGTAAATGTCACCTAGAGTGGAGACTTTGGAGAGGAGGGTGAGCTCTGCCACTCTCCCACGAATACCCGTGGGATGCTCCCCTGGAGCTGTCCTCCCACAGCCCTACCTTGTTGGCACAGGCAAATCCTGCCCCCAGCTCTGCCAGCAGCCGAATCACCCCTTCACTGCCGTTGCATTTCACTGGGAAATAGGGTTTCACTCGGGGCAAGGCCTTCAGGAAGCACAGGTGCTTCTTCACAATGTCCCCGAGGTCTGCCACGAAGAAGGCCTGCTGGTCACTCTAGGAGAAAGCTGGAGTGAGCAGCAGCTCCGTGTGTGCCTTCTCCAAAGGGAGCAGCAGAGCACCAGCCCTCACCTCTTGGCACAGCTCCCCCAGGAGGTTCTCCAGGAGGTCTCTGGTGGTGAAGCCCTCCTCCACCATCAGGAAATTGGATTCGTTCAAGTACCCGTTCATGGTGTGATGTTCAGGGTGTGACGATGTTTGTTTAAAGCTTCCTTGAGTGGGGGGATGGATTCTAAGGATGAGACACACCGTAAAAACAAAAGGGAATATTAGAGGCAGGGTCCAGCAGCTCCATCAGCGTGGAGCACCCAGCCTGCAGCCCGGGGTGCTACTGGGTAGAGCTCTGAGCTGCCCTGCTCCAAATCAGCGCCTCAGCAGAGCCCTGCTGTGGGTTAAAGCATCTTCTCTGGGGGAGGAGACACATTTCTCTGCAGTTCAGAGCTCTGCTTTGGCACACAGCAGCCTTGTCTCCATCAGCAGGCAGCAGCACAGACAACAACAAAGCCAACTGCACCACAAAGAGGATGGATGCCTTTATAGGTCAGGACAGGTCCCTTCACGCTCTGGAATGCAGCTGGATCTGCTGTGTGTTCAATGGGGTGAACATCCCTTAAGGATTACAAATAGCTGAAGTCTCACGGACCCGTTTTCCCTGTGGAAATCCCCAGGAAAAGGCAGGTACAGCACGGGCCACTCAGTGACACTGTCCAACCTTAGGACAGTCTGGATCCTTGCTGTGGATCCAGTTCCATGGCTCTCCCAGGACACAGGGTGTGGAACAAGGGGACAGTTAAACTGCACAGAGTTTTCTGGCTCATCCTAGCAGAGCTTTATCTCTGAGCTTGCACACTTAACTTTAACAACCTCCTGCCCTGGATCCAGCCTGTCCCATAACCCAGGGAGCTGACGACCTAGCAGGGAACATTTCCACTCCAATAACCCAGGTCTAGCTCCAGGGCTCTTCCAGGAGCATGGCCTCTCTGATTTGAAGCGAGCAGGAGACAGAGGTTTCGTTTCTCAGAGCTGCACACCACCTCCTCCCCACAGAGACCTCCTGACAACATTTCAGGGAGAAACTGGGAGAAAGACCACGCTGAGCCCGGAGCAGCAGGATGTGCAGCTGCATTGAGCAAGCAGCACCAGCAAATTCCAGAGATGGGGAATGAGGTGAAAAAACATGTTTTGAAGCTCATGTTAGGGAAAGGAGAGCAGCTTCACCCTTCGCTCAACCACCAAGCAGCACCCAGCCCACCCTGGTTGGGCACAGAAGCAGTGAAATGGGGCATTCCTGTGCCCCAGCCTGGGACACCCTGTCCTTACCACGGTCCAGTCCTCCCTCCCAGGTGCCTGGGCGTGCTGTCAGGGGGGCTCCCTGAGGGACGCCGAGCTCCCCGAGGTGTAGCTGTGGCTGGGGGTCCGAGGTCTCTGGGGAGAAGCAGTGCAGGGGGTGAGCTGGGGAGAGGGGCACTGATAGCACGATGCCCTCCACCACATTCCCAAAGTCAGCAGGTCCGGGCCCCCACCAGCCCCCTCCTCACTGTGCCAGCTTCCCCAGAGCCCCCACAGCCCCCCCAAGCCCCCTTACCTCAGAAGGCATTTAAACAGGTTCTGCCATGGGTCTCCCAAGAGAATGAACCGGCCCCAGGGCCAGCTGTTTGTCCTGCCCCAGCTCCCTGCCTGCTCCGGGTCCCTGCAGAGGATGGGGGGGCTCTGCACCCCTTCTCTTCCAGCACTCCCTCCCTGCTCTGCCTCCCAATCGTAGCCATGACAACCAAATCCAGCCACCCCATTGGCTGAGCAGCCTCTGAGCATCCTTCATCCCTTTTGGAGGACGCTCCCCCTCCTCGCCCACGCCCTCCCAGGGCTGGGGCTGCCCCCAGAATTCACCCCGGGGTCTCACTGAGTCCCTGCCGTGCCAGCAGCTCATCCCCAGCCTGGCAGCCCAGCCCTGCTTCCCGCGGCTGCACATCCTGAGCACGGGGACCCTCGCGGGGCGGGGAAGAGCGCCCGAAATACCTCTGAAATGCTGCTGCCAGGGAAACCAGGCTTCCTGCAGATTAAAGGCTGAGCAGCGTTTGGCTGGGAGTCCAGAGAGGGGGAGGTATTCGGGAAGATGTCAGGGACTGATCCTGCCCTTGCTGAGCTGCTGCCAGTGTTGGTGGGTTCCCCAGCAGCAGATCCAGCTCCGCCAGAAACGCAGATGCCCTGTCTGGTCCGTGAAACCTGTCTTTGCTGCATTTGTGCACTTGGAAACGGTTCCACTGCTCCAGCCCACAAACAGTACGGGCTCAGCAGGGATTTTCTTCCTGTTAATTTGTAGGTCCCTGTCTGGTGTTGTTGAGGAGCCAATGTTCTGTCTGTGGAGGGGTAGCTGTCCCCACTAAGGGTGGGAGAGGGACTGACTTTTCCTGGGTTTCTGTATTCAACACTGTGGGTCTTGGCTTTGCCACAGACTCTCCTGGCAACCAGGGCTAAGAAGCTCTTGTTTCGTGTGAGATTCTGGCCTGTTTTCCTGCTGGACTGCACTTTGTGGGATGTGAGAGCAGTGCAGACAGCATAGCACTGGGAGGAGAGCAGAGAGAGGCAGAGAACTGCAGTGCCAGTCCCTCCGGGATGTGCCAGGCAGTGCTGTGATGCACAGCCCACGCAGAGCAGGGCACTGAGCCCATCCCACGCCGAGCCCAGAGGTCGACGCGGTGCCAGAATCGCAGAATCACGGAATCAGAGAATCACGGAATCAATCCAGTTGGAGGAGATCTCCGAGATCGAGTCCAACCTACATGACCGAACACTACGTGAACTAAACCGTGGCACTAAGTGTCACGTCCAGTCTTTCCTAAACACTTCCAGGGATGGTGACTTCACCACCTCCCTGAGCAGCCTGTTCCAATGTCTAATCATCCTTCCTGTGAAGAAATTCTTCCTGATGTCCAACCTAAATCTCCCCTTGCACAGCTTAAGACTATGTCCTCTTGTCCCGTCACTAGTTGCCTGGGAGAAGAACCTCCCACCTGGCTCCAACCTCCGTTGGGGTAGATATAAGATCACCTCTGAGCCTCCTTTTCTACAGGCTGAGCCGCCTCGCCTCCCTCATCTGCTCCCCATCAGACTTGTGCGCCAGACCTTCCCCAGCTCCGTTGCCCTTCTCTGGACATATTCCGGCATCTCAATGTCCTTCTTGAAAGGAGTGGCCCAGAACCGGACACAGCACTCGAGGCCAGCTCGGGGCGAGCGCGGCGCGCCCCACGTGGCGCCACAAAACCCCGCCCGCCGCAGGGTTAACCGCGCCTACTCCAGTGTTAACCCCGCCCATCTCATGAATAATCCCGGCCGTTGTCCGCAACCCCCGACCGGGTACCCCCGTGACCCCCCCTTCATATACATAACCCCGCCCACGCGGCCGTGTCCCCGCCCACGAGGCGCGCGGCGGGCGCGCAGTCGGCGGCGGCCATGGCTCCGAGCGCGCAGGCGGGGAGCGGCCGCG
>WBMZ01018070.1:0-28495 GCA_013400975.1 Atrichornis clamosus | reverse complement strand
GCGGGGGGGGAGGTGGCTTATTCCGCACGGCCGCGGCGGGGGCTCCGCCAGCCCGCCCGCCCGCCGCACGGCGGGAGCCTGGGACGGCGCCCGGGAACACTCCAGTCCTTAATTTCTCTTCCCCCCTTTGCCTTGCAGATGTAGGAATGAGGGTCGGAGCGGAATACCAGGCGCGCATTCCTGACTTCGAGCCCGGTAAATCGCCTTTCGGCCGTAACCTGACATCTCCCGAGGCGGGAGGGGTGGGCTCGGTGCTGGGGCGGGCACGGCTCGGCGCTCTCCGGCGGCGGCGGCCGCGGGGTTGTATTTATGTTGCTTTTGAGCCTTTGTGTCGGCGATCCGGTGCCGGCGGCGGGAGGCTTGGCCGGGGCAGCATCTGCGCTCCGGGGGCGGGGGGCATCGCGGTGGGGGCTTCTCACTTCATTATCGGCCACATTATGTGTATCCTGCGGGAGGCGATGAAGCAGAAAACGGTTGGTTTGGGGTTTTTTCCCCCCTCCCCATCCTTAAACCATAACGCTTATAATACATTAACCAGGTGATTTAAAAATATTTGCCGAGGGGTGATGGATGTTCTCGGGCAAGGGTGGGAAGTGATGCGCCGTGCCGGAAGCGGAGCAGACCTGGCTGCGTGCTGGAGGCGCTGGGTGGAAGATGCGCTCGGTGGGAAACTCCTGCTTCTGGTTTTGTGTGCTGTAGTAGCCTCGCTAGCCCCGTCGTGGCAGGCTGAGCTGCTCTCCTCCGCCTTCCTCGCCCCCCCAGCCCCGCCCCGAGGAATACTGGGTACGCTTGCAAAGCCTGGTACTCGGCTTTAGCAAGTTAATTGCTAGAATGCTGTCTTGCCTTACTACACCGAGCGGGGAGACCGTAGGAGCGTTTATCAGTTTTGCTGTAGTGGTCAGATGAAGCCTGTCTACTTTCCTGTTCTCCAGACAGGCTCCATTGGTGTCAGATGATTTCTTACCGGAAGAGGATTGCTCACATAGTGCCTCCGAGAGCAGGAGCGAGCCCCTCTGGATGGGCGCAAGTCCCCACAGGCCAAAGAAAAGGCCGGGGGAAGGAAAGCGCGAGGGTGGGATTAAATGGATGCGTGATCTTGGCTTAAGGGAATGCCTTTCCCCTAGGAAGGAGCACGTAGTCCAGGCCTCTTTGTTAATAAGGCTGTTTACACTCCTTATTTTTACATTGCCTACATAAAAATATACCCAGGTTAAAATGATGATTTCTAATCTGCAGCATGGGCTTGTTTTTCCTACAGGCCCCTTAAATTAGAAAAACACCTAGTGTTTGTTTTTCTCTTGATTAAAAGAACTTTTCAGCCCTTGTAGGACAATTGAGGTTCTGCAGTTTCAGTTTTGTAAACTGTATATGCAATAGTATCATTACATTAGTAACGATAGAACTAATTTTATGCTCTCCTACAACCAGACTTTTTAGAACTCCTAAGTGTTTCTGGGGGATGGCATTCAATTAATGCCCCTTTCCCCAATAACTGGGATAAATATATACTCACTTATTTTATCAGTTTCCTTAATGATGAAAATGTTTCTTTAAAAAGTCCTGAGTTAAAGGCATAGTGTATAGTATTGTCCTTCTTAGTGTGTGTATTTTAGTTATTAGGGCAAGACGGTAGTGATTTATTTTGAAACACTTAAGTCGTACAAAATGTAAAACAAATTTAAAAATCCATCGAATGTAAGAGTGCAGCACATACTTACCAAATTAACAGATTGGTTATCGGAGGAGATCTCAACAAGATCTCATGCTTTCAGCTGTTTGGTTTTTGGTGGGTTTTTCTCTGATGAGTTTTGAGGTGTCATTTCTTAGAGACAGAAGTAATGAGAGACAAAAATCTGTGCTCTTACAGCTACATTTAGGTTACTTTTTTGTAGCAAGTGTGGTAACATGCTCCATTGTACCATTAGGTTTTCATATATGGACATAGGCATTATATTTTATTATCTATAACTATGTTTTTTCTTGGGATTGTTCTAATGCTGTTTTTTTGAGGGTTTACCAGCCACTTTATAGTATGTGTTTATTTGCATAGAATGCTGGTTTTTTTAGCTCCTTAAAATAAATACATGAGAGAAGGGCATCAATGATGGATGAAACTAGACTTAAGTCTACAACATAAAGTCAGCCCTGATAAACACACACAATATGAAAATGAGTGGAATAATATCAATCCTTTGGCCTCACTTGGCCTGTGTTGAAAAATAGCCATAAGCAGTGCTCTACAGCAATACACTGAGATACAAAATATCCACGATTAAACTTGTGATGGGAATAAACATTTTTTTTAAACTTAGTTTGTGTATAAAACAAGATACTTTTTTTAAAGAAAAAGTGAATCAACTGTTTCTAAGTGTCTCTTGGAAGAAGTGAATTGTGGTTGGAAGCAACAATTAGGTGAAGTTAGTTCAAACATACTCTTTCCTATCCCTTTCCACACCATATTGTTTTTACAAGCAAACTTTCAGATAGAGCTTAATGGAGGTAGCATTTTTGTCACTAGATAGTACTGCAATTAGACAAATTTTGTCACTGCAAGAAACAATTTTAATAAGGAAATTTAGTATTTTTACTTAATCTAATTTACTAAGTTAAAATACCATCTTGCACTCCAGATTTTTGTCTCCTCCTCCTGGTTTTCCTATAATATTTTGTATTCTTGGTGAAAATGTTTCTGCATGTGCTTTCTGACCCACCTATAGATATAGCAGGATGTTACAAAGCTAGTATCCATATATTATGAGCTGTTTGCATTCTTTTGGAAATCATAGTAGAGAATGTACCACCCTGTTGTGTCATCCACACAAATAGCTGCTAGAGAAGTTTTATTCTACTCAGATTTGGTCTTCACAAAGGTTTTAGTATGAATTTTGCTTACTTAATGCTGAAATACTTACTTCCCATTTACCCTCTTCTCAGGGATGGGGTTGGGGCTGTCAAGAAGAATATTTTATACCATTTAAGGTCACTTATGGACTGCATTTCTTTGTATGTCCTTATAACCTTTCTCCCTCTTAGTCTTCTGATAGGAAAACAGGCTTTCTTAAATTGAAATTAATAAATGGTATGGCAAAGTATATAACATTTTTCATTTATCCCATGCCATCTGTCCTTGCATCTCTTGGTTGTTTTGTTTGGGTTTTTTTTACTTATTTGTTCATTTACTTACTTACCATGATTTCCAATCCTTAATTTTAGAAATTTGGTGTTTCCTCGTTTCTGTTCCTACTCTCAAAGCTTAGTCTTAAGCAGAGGATGGTACACTGTATGCTAGAAACCAACATACTTTTAAATTGCCACGCTGCCCCACAGTGCCCTTCCTTGTCTTGTATGCTCCTGGATGATCACTTTATTCTCAGTCCCTGGTGTCATGTACAGAGCTGCACCATCCGTGTGTACCTAACTTCTAATGCCAACCTGCAATGTAGAGGGTGTCAGTTTGCTGTTGTAATTTCCCCATCCTGGAAGTGGTGGAGAGTGCCTGTTGGTCATCTTCTGCTAACTCCATTGCCTAACTGGTATTGGGAGAAGGATGCAGCAGCCGAAGTACAGAAGCCTCTTCCTCAGCGGCTTGAACATAGGATTTGAGCTGAGGGAGGCTTGTTTTATTTCAGATGTGGCTCCTGGTCCTTCTCCTCCTTACTGGCTTACAGCTCCACTCTTCTAACACACGTTGGTTGCCTGGTGTTTCCAGCCCGTGTCCCTAATAAGAATAGATCTTGCAGATAAAGGTCATGTTGCCCTTACAGCCTTTTTCAGGGGGAATGCTGCTCGCTTGAGTGCTTGAGGCACAGAGGACAAAAAGTAGTTCTCATGAGGGTAGGTCCTGGTCCTGCATATGGAGATGGAGGGATCCCTGTAGTGCAGCTGGGGATATCCCATGTTGAAGGCAGGATGCCTTCCTTCAAGCTACCTGTATGCATCTCTTTATTCCTTTGTCATCCTTGCTTTCCTTTTGGCAGTATGAAGGTGCCATCGAAATGGGAACTGTTACCTGATTCCTGCTGGGGAAACAGTACTGCTTTGAAAAGGGATGTTCTGGTGGTTGCTGCTTGTTCATCACGTGAGGGTGGCACCTCAGTAGGGGAGTGTCACCTCTTAGAGCATCTCCTGCAGGCGCAGGAACTCTGAAACTAATTCTTTGTTCACTGTAGTACTTGAGTATTCAATACCTGATAATAGCCATGATAACCATTTGTCTGCAGGCATCTTAAGTTTAGGCATTTCTTGCTCATAACCTGAAATTCTAATACATTCTCTAGTGGTCCTGCTTGTTCCTCATCTCTTAGATAGAAAGGAGTGCAGTCATTTACTTGTGATAAAAACAGCATACAAGAGAAATGTTGTGCCTGTGACGTGCTTGCATTACTCTGTATGAAGTATTGCATTCCTAATGACTAAAAATGTCATGCTTTTTTGTTCTAAAGTGGAATATTAAGAAATTTGTTCTTATATACCAAAAACCTTTCAGAGTTTAGTAGTGCTTATGCCTTGAAACTGGTGCTTTATGAATGTATGTACATTTTTAACCTGTTACAGAGTTATGTTGCATTTTGGTTATCTGTCTTACACATCTCATTTTGGAAGACTCTTGAGTTCTTTTAGTTTTTCTAATTAACTGTTTTCAAGTTCACAGTTGTGATGGATCAAGATTGCAGAGATGATAGCAAATACAAAACACTGCCAAACTAAAGAGGAAAGAGCAGCAAAACATAGTACATAAAGGGAAAACACTACACTGTTCTTTTTTCCAAAGCAATGGTTTTGGTTTTTTGTTTGCTTCAACAAGATGTAGAGCCTAAGTATAAACTGCATAAGATTAAAATGGAGTGAAAAGTTATTTGTTTCACTGAGTGAAAAAAAGCTGTTCTCCAAGAAGGATGCAAGGAAAGTTCCTGGGAGGGTGATTACTCAAGGAATTCATACTGACACAAGTACAAATTCTCCAATTGTTGAGCAATTTCTTAGCAAGAGAAACTGTTCTAAATAGATTGTAAGGGGATTTATGTAGTAGATGGCATTTGTGAAATAGTAATGGAAAGTAACTTAATGCTTTTACAGCATTGTGGAGTTTCCTTTTCTTTTACAGGAGGTCAAAAATCAAATACTCTGATTTAGTGCTTCAGGATTTGCATCAATATTGCTCTGTCGTGATAAGTTATGTAACTGGTACTGCTTCCCTTGAGGTGGAGGTGAAGCACAAATAAACCAAAACCAGAAATGACTTCTATCTCTAACTGCTTTCTGCAGCTATGCGATTTGGTTGGCTGTGAATATTAAAACTGTATGGTTAGCAAAATCAGAACTAGAGAGAGATGAACAGAATTGTTTCTGGCGTAGTTGTTAGTATATTTCCTTACTGAAAGGGACCAGGGATGGTGACTGTGTTCTACCTTGTATCTCTTTCTGTCTGTTTGTTTGAAGGAAGCCAAACTTATGGCAGTAGGTCCTAGTACTCCTGTGATAGTGATGAATGTTAAAGTACTAATGGACCATCATAACTTCAGGAGGATAAATAACTCTAAATTTTGCATACTTGCCAACTTTATAGGGGGTAGATTTAGATATAAGGAAGAAATTCCTCACTGTGAGGTGGTGAGGCACTGGAATAGATTGCCCAGAGGCCTTGTGGATGCCCATCCATGGAAGAGTTCAAAGCTTGGAGCAACCTGGTTTAGTGGAAGGTGTCTCTGCCCATGGCAAGGGTGTGGGAACCAGTAAGATTCCTTCCAACTTAAGCAATGCACTTCAGTGGTTTAATTGTGGTAACCAGGATACTGTCTAATATTTAGTTGTACTTGAACATCACAAGAGTAGTGCTCAAACTCAGTCATTTGATGTCTTAAGAAATAATTTTGAATTAATGATGTTTTTCCCCCCTCCCCTTAGTAGCTGGGCTGAACTTAATATGACTGGCTTTTGCTTACTGTCATAGAGTAACTCTGGATCATAGTTATTTAATAAGTACTGAGACTTACTTGTTTTCTTACAGGTGCCACAAAATACACTGATAAAGATAATGGAGGGATGCTTGTATGGTCTCCATATCATAATATTCCAGATGCCAAGTGTAAGTCCATGACTGCTTAGGAATTTGGATGCTTAAGTAAGCTGTTAATTGTTTCTAGTGTGCCTGTTTGCTCTTTATTTTACACACAGTGAAATTGCAAATTAATAAATTAAACACAAAGCTTCTCTTTTTCTTTATTTTATTTAGAGAACTCCAAGGAAAGGAAAGATCACCTTCTCTTATGTTAGTAAAGTCTTTGTTTCAAATCACACTGCCTATGTTGTATTATTATCAATGTCTGTTAAATCTTTAGTTCTAAATAAAAGAATAAAATATCTGAACATGAGGAACTTGCTGCTTTAAATTTCTAGGAGAAGGAGTTGCAGTGGATGAATTCAGAAAAGAGGCCCAGTTCAAGGGGAAATTGTTATTGCTGTCATATAAGGAAAAACCGAACATCTTCTCCCTTCAGAAGTGACCTGAAATACAGGAGTCATCTGACTAAATGTGATCTATTATCTGTTTCATCTAGTTTAAACCTGTCTCCTAGGCTAGAATTTCTCGTATGTAATGTAGAAGAGTAAACTTTGAGGATGCAGCCATGAGAACCTGGTCCTCAGGACAGTTTTTACCTAACACCAGTAGTTAGAGATTTGTGTCCCTCTACATTTCAGGGAACATACCTTCAACTACTGCAGAACGGTTAGAAATAAAATACAACTATGATTATTAAACACTTTCTTTGTTCCTTGAAAGTACAATTAACTCTTTACTGCAACAGTTCATGGCAAGGATATCTCTTGTCCATTTGAATAACAAGGATATAATTATTTCCTTTTCTTGCTTATGCTTCTGTTTAAATATTTGCTTGCCACTTAATTTTGAACAGTAGGAGGTCAGTGGGAAGAGTTAGTTTCTTTAAAAATAAAAAAAGGAGGAATTAATTGCAAAATAATAAAAAGTGTTCAACACAAAGCCGGCTCTATTATGGCAAAATATGAGTTTTTAAATGTTATTGGTGAATTTGATGACTTAATTATTGAACTTTCATATTTTCTATTGAAAACTGACTTTGTGTCATGGTTAAGATCAATATTGGTCAGTGAAAACTATATTAATGTTGAGGATATGCATAATCATTGATTTAGAATCTCCTTAGTTTAATTTTCAACATGTTTGGGAATACGAGCAGTAGAAGTAGTTCAATTTAAAACTAACCCAGGAGTGGGTTCCAAAAAAAGGCATAGCCTTTCAATAACCAGCTAGTCTTTGCTTTAAATAAATAAATAAATTATGAGCCTCTGTGGTTTTATTGTAGTACAAATGTGAAAGAAAGCAGAATTCGCTTGTGTAAAAAGTTTATAAAATGTTCAATTAAAGTCAGGCGGTTTATTATTACTAATAAAGCTATGAATATATTTAACATTTTGGGGGACCTGGGCCTATGCAGTGTGTTAAAGCATGGGGAGATTCTTTTCCCATGTTAGATGGCTAATTCTGTGTCATATAGCAGAGCTAAAAGTACTAAAGAATAATTCTGACATTGCTTTGTTACAGTGGATGAATATATAGCAATAGCAAAGGAAAAACATGGATACAATGTGGAACAGGTAAGTGCTATGGAATGAGAGTGCTCCTTTAAAGGATTTTTTTTTTTAATATAAAACTATAACACAACTCCTTTATTTTTCCCCTTGGTTACCATTAATTAACGCTGTTTCTCTTCAGGCACGGCAGCAAACACTGCAGTTAAATGGATCTGCATACAGTTGTGGTCTGGATTCTCTGCAAAAGATTGAGCTCTTTGTTTTCATGACATGCTCAGCTTGTAATGTGCACTTTTGAAAGGTTTGGTATGTTTCTTGATACACTGGGCATGTCATGCAATTGTGTGTGTATATTTAGCTAAAGAGTTTCTTAGGGAAGCAGCTTACAAATTCAATGTTAAACATTAGAATGCAAATATGGTACAATTTTGAACCATTAATTGTGATAGGGATGGCACTGAAAAGGTTTCTTTTCATGTTTTAAAAAAAGGCAAACCAACTTAAATTGAGTGAGTTTTTTTCAGAGGCAAAAACAGACTCAAATTTTAGGCTTGAAAGTAACAAAAAAAGTTTGCTTTTTATTTAACAACCTTCAGTCACCATTCCTTAAAAAGTAAGGATAAAACTTTGCTGGTCTGCACATAGTTCTACTGCAGTTTTCTTCATAAATTAACCAATTAATGTAAAAGTGAGATTATCTATTGTGAAAAAATATTTGATGCACAAGTGAAAACAAGTTGTATGATCAAGTTTTGGAGGATGGAAGCTTGCTCATCAACTGCTGTCTGAAAGAGAGGCTGCCAGTATTATGATGTTCAGAATACCTGTGGTTTGGTGTTACTTGTTTATGCCTTGACTTTTGTTAGGCAAGAGGGAGAACTGATGGATCTCAAGTCTACAAGAGATGGATTTTCAAAGTAACTTCTGGTACAAAACATTTGTAGGCTGTTCACAATGGAATAAAAATTATCTTTGCAAGAGGTGCTTGTCACTTGCCGTTTTAACAAGAACAGAGGTTTGCTGTGCCCAGGTTGTTGGAAGATATGAAAGCAGGGGGTTGGAGAGACAACTGGTGATCATGTCTGCGCTGTGTGACTGAAACGGAGGGGATTGCATGTCCCAGTTCCTATGCCAGACTTAGCACCAAATCTCTCAATAATTCTCTGGCAGAAAGTCTAATGAACATAAAATTCTTTCAGAATATCAAGAAATGAAATTATATAAGAAAGTATATTTAAATTTCCATTCCTTATTAGGTGCACATAACGTGGAAGTGGCCGTGCTGTTATTTGTGGATTGGAGAGTTGTAGAAAGACCACTCTCACTTTGAACTTTCAGACTTGCATTTTGGATGATCCTCTGGCTACTGAAAAGTATTCTTATTTTCTTATTTGAGTGGGCTGGTAATAAAGGCCTATAAGAAACTGTGTAGGTGATACAATGCCTGTAAAGGAAGAAAGCAGATCAGATTTGAGCCTCTCAGCCTAGTTCATGCTGCTCTAGAATTACTGCTGCCATGCCAACCTTAAATTGTCTGGCTTTCATACCATTAATAAAGTACAGATGTGCCCACTCTCTCCAAACAGAATTTTGTAGCCTATAGTAAATAGCCAATAAAATTGTAAATACAATTTGAGAAGGGGTTCTGATAGTCAAATTTTATTTTAAATAAATGAATTGCCTGTTTTTATTTAACTTGTCTCAACGTTTCAGAAAGTTGACTAAATCCAAAGAGGGACTATTTCTTTTCAAAGGCTCTCGGCATGTTGTTCTGGCATAAACACAATATTGAGAAGTCCCTTGCGGATCTCCCTAACTTCACTCCTTTCCCTGATGAATGGACAGTTGAAGATAAAGTCCTATTTGAACAAGCATTTAGCTTCCATGGAAAGAGCTTTCACAGGATCCAGCAAATGGTAAAGTAATATTTTAATCAGAAGCATGAAACAGCTCAGATGCACTAAGAACAAAGGCTCCTGTTGGGCTAAAATTTCGTGTTGATTTCTGTGTAAAAGCTTAGAACCTTGAATATAAGGTTTAATTTAATTTCGTCATGTCTCTTGGACATAGAGCTTTTTCACTCCAATGAAAAGAAGCCTTCCTCCCTTTTTAAAAATGTGTATGAAATACATCCTTCCTTTCTAATCTTATCAATGCATTTAAAATATTTTTAAAGGTGGTTATAAACAGAGCAGAATGATAATCGTGGGTGGAATTTTAATTTTTAAAAGTGTTAATATGTTGATGAATTCTTCTAGCTTCCAGACAAGACCATTGCAAGCCTTGTAAAATATTACTATTCTTGGAAAAAAACTCGCTCTAGGACAAGTTTGATGGATCGTCAGGCTCGAAAACTAGCTAATAGAAATAATCAAGGTGACAGGTAAGTGTTACGTTCTTAAATAGCTAACCAGAGACTGAGGTCTGCCTAAGCAGAGACGTGAAGTAATTTCTAGCCACTGTTTCAGTGTGAATCATGTGTTTTAGGTTTGAGCCCTTGTTGTGACGTCTCTGATTTTAGCAAGAGGTTTGGTACATGTGCTTTAAGAACTGTATCACTTCAGTCCGTGTGAGTTGTAATAACAGATGGGCGTGTTTTAATGGACAACTGTAAAAACAAGGATTTTAAAAACCCTGAAATCTGTATCACTGTCTGGGGAGGAGAGTGCTTTTGTGGGAGTGAGGGGTTTCTGGGATACTTTCTTTTTATTTGGAATTTCTTTGAACTAATATGAATTAAAACTGAAAGATCAACCACTGTAAGACCTGTAGTGGCTAGAGTGCCTAAATATTGTTTTATAACAAAACTTCATATAAAATCTTATTTTAGGAGACTTAGAACTGTTATCAGTCAGAGAATCAGAGCTCAAAATGGTTTGTTGTCTTGCCCTAGTTACTATGAAATTAAAATTATATTGTGCTTAGTGTACTTGAGTATTAACTTGCACTTTTTAAAAGATGATATGTGTTGCATGTGTAAGTAACGTAATCTGTGTTTATATTGGAAAGTATACTTTTATGTCTATAAAAAACAGCCTAACTGGAGCAAAAGGGTCTTTTAAATTACATGTTGTTTTCAATAACTCTTGAAATTTACAGTTCACATGCTTATTTAGTGACCCTATTTCTGAAAAATCACAGGCTAAAATCAGTTTGCTTTTAATATAGCAGTTTGGGGTTTTTCGGTAATAACTAGAAATTTTTAATGTGTTTTTGCATTAATCAGGAATTATATTGTCAGAATTGAACTCTAAATTGACTGTTTTCTTTTTAACCTTTTCTTTTTGATTTAATTCAGCAGATTTCATTTCCCTTCCCTAAATAGCTAGATTTTAAGCACTTTGGTGAAAAAGCAGCCCCATGTTTTCTCATCATATTTGGTTGCCTTATGCTCCCCACAGACTTCAACAAGGGTTTATTCACCTGGCGTAGTGGTTTGAAAATTGATCTATTAAAACTAATGAGGCAAAGGAAACATTATTTCTAGCCTTGGTATAGTTGGCCACATAAGTGTTCACACTGACACAAGTGGCTGAATTGAAGAAAGGTGACACCAAAACTCTTGGCAGCAGGAAGAGCACTGCTTAAAGTAACTTTGAAACTATGGTTTGGAATCACTTGTTTATCATAATAATTACTAGAATTTAATATGGAAAATATGCTTGTAACAGCTGTCTCTTGAAAACTACAAGTAATTTTGAGATGCCA
This sequence comes from Atrichornis clamosus, assembly GCA_013400975.1. NCBI lineage: Eukaryota > Metazoa > Chordata > Aves > Passeriformes > Menuridae > Atrichornis > Atrichornis clamosus. Next base: position 17,215 of record WBMZ01018070.1, on the reverse strand, counting down.
TATACTGACAGTAGATAATTCTGTCTTATCCTGGTACATATTTATATTTAAGTTTAAAAAGTAATAATGACCAGCTTTTTTATAATCTGTCTTTAGTGATGATGATGTAGAAGAAGCTCATCCGATGGATGGAAATGACAGTGATTATGATCCCAAAAAAGAAGCCAAAAAGGAGGTAACAGATAGCTTGATGGTGAATGTCTGTTTGTTTGTTTTCTGTGAATGTGTTGCTGTGAAGAATGAGTTGTAGTACAGAGGTTTAGCTTGCAGCCTGTTGAAATCACAGGGTCTTTAAGTGGTCAAGATCTTGATGCCTTCTCATTGAAACAAAATTTTACCATATATTTTTGCCATTTTGTGGATGTAAATGCATCTCTCATTACCTCCACTGTGTCCTGAGAGCTCTTCAGGTTTCATAAGAGATGTGTGCTCTTGCAGCCTGCATCAGTCTTGTTAGTATGTTTAGTTTTATGGGTTGTGAATTATTTGAATCAAAATGTTTTCTTCGAATTTTAAAATTAAATTACATTTTTCTAAGAACTTTTGTTGTTTGTTCAAGGCCACAGTGAGGTGATGCACTTCAACTAATACATGCTTTTACTGAGATGCTTTCTACTAATAAATGTAGAGAAAAACATTTTTGTCTTAATGAGCACTTACTGTTAGCTTTACAGATAACTGCTGTGTTTGGGGTATGTTCAGGTTTTAGGGGGTTTTTTTGAGTTCTTTTTGTGAACGTGAAGCTATCCATGAACAAGATTGGAAAAACACATTAAATTGTGTAAGTGTTTGATTGTTTCCTTGACCAACTTTAAAGCATTTGTGATTTTCCTAAAGTGAGACAGTTCATGCTTCTAGAGAATGAGATGAGAGGTTATGCAAACCTTCAACACTCCCATGAAGTGGTATCTAGGTTTATTAATAAAACTTTACACTTCTAACAAAAATGATACTGAGTAGAAGACTGATAGGTTTAGAGTCTGTTCTGAGCTTTGCAGTGACCTTCAGTGTATCCCTTTATCTAACTGGCCTTGGGGGTAAAAAAAAGGACAATTACTCCTTTCTGTGAAAGAGTTTGAGATTATTTTTTCAACATGGTGATATGTTTCACAGTACTTGAAATGTCACATGGTCTGAGAATGTACCCTTTTCTTCTATGCTGGTCTAACAATGTCCTTGCAATCTAATGATTGGAGTTGCTGCCTAAGCCATGTCTAAAAAAAGGGCTATTTTGCTCAATTTACTTGGTTATAGTTTGAATCATTATATGCAGTCCAGAATGCAATTACTGTGTTGATAGATTTCTAGGAAGAGGACAAACAGGTTTATAGTTTCTGATGAGCTGTTTGGATCTACACAAGATAATTTTGTGATCTGATAGTTCTGGTAGGATTTGCGTACTTTCACTTCCTAAGCAAAATATAAACTGAGTAGGCTGCTTGAACACACAGAGCAATGGAAACTTTCTGTCACCAGAGAAAACTAAAATAAGCTAAACTCTCTAGCTTGGCAAGACAAAAGCTTCAGAGAATATTCTCACTTTAAATCCAGATTGAACAGACAGGAACTGCAATTTCATACCAAAAGAGCAATGCAGAACCAAAAACCAAATGGTATAAACAGGGTAGAAGTAAAATTAACCTTGGAATTTTTAGATGTCAAATATGTAAGGCTCTATATCCATTTTTCAAGGAAGAGCACATACCTTAAGTGCTTTTAAGGTGGCCTCTGTGGAGTCTGTGGACTGTGTTAAGATGTTGCATTAGCTGGGGAAGAGAATGTGGCAGAAGGTCAAGTGTAGTAGAACAAAATACTGTTTGCTGATCTGTACTACTGCTACTACAAAAAATTATAATGACTGCTGCACTTCGTTTTCCAGTCATTGTGATCAGATGGCCACCTCTTTAACATGCACGGATGGCAGCAGGAAGGAGCAGTAGGGAGCTGCTTGAAGTAGCAAAAAGCCTGAACCCTTTCTCTGCTCTGGTACTAAGCATAGCTTTGAATTGGAAAATCATTGCAGAGAAAGTAATGTTTGTGTCTCTGCTCCTGGTCTGTAGGGAGCCTACTCAGTTGCTGTAAGGGAGTCACACACATGCAGACTACCTGTTGTGCAGCAATGCCCACTGAAGACAAAACTGAAATGTTTAGGTGTTCAAACATCTCAAAACAACAGTTACAAAGACTTCATTTCCTGTTTACTATTCCTTTCCTCGCCAAGAAAAGCAAACAACAAAGGCTCAAGTTTTCTAAATTATGTAGATTTTTATAATGACTGCAAAAGTATGTCCATCCTCTCTCTTCCAAATTTCAAATCAAACAGTCTCTTTCTGTAGAGTGCTTACAGTAGAGAGAAATGTCATTTTGCATTTTTGCCTTACCTGATTGACTTCATGTCGTTCTTCTCCCTTAATCTTTACCCAAACTCTTCATATCTTATGTGGAATAAATGTGTAAAGTCACTGATTACTTGTTTTGAAAATAATATACATCTATGTATATTATTTGCCTTCTGTGTACATAGAGGTCCTCAGTGTTTGCTCTCTTTCACAGTACTCAGACTGGGATTTCTAAAACATTTATTGTATTTGTGGCCATGTTAAAAAAGGTTTTGAAAACTGACCTTCCTTAGACTAATGCAGGCTTATCCAGCAGATGACTCGTATGCTCCATCAACGCATCTGCAAGACAAACTTGGATACTACATGCAGAGGAGGGTGTTAGCTTAGGTTTTGTTTGTCATAAATATGACATTACCATGCCATAGGATACTTCATTCTTTTTAGTAAAGTTGTGTACAAGATACTGTTATTCTTTAATGATTTATTTCTTGTAAATTAAAGGGCAATAATGAGCAGCCTGTTCAGACCAGCAAAATAGGTCTGGGTAGAAGAGAGTATCAGAGCTTGCAGCATCGCCACCATTCCCAGCGTTCCAAATGCCGTCCACCAAAAGGCATGTACCTGACCCAGGAAGATGTGATAGCTGTTTCCTGTAGTCCCAATGCAGCCAACACAATTCTTAGACAGCTGGATATGGAACTAATCTCGTTAAAGCGACAGGTACCATGGGTTATTGGTCTTGGTTTTTTTTTTCATCTCAGATTGTTCTGATTGTAATGGTTTTGAAGATTATCTGTGAAGATTCTGAAACTTCTTTAATGTGAGTCTTCCTCATTTTGTTCCACCAGTTATCACCAGAAATGCTGGACAGTAGCTATTCTTCGGTTTTGTTTTATAAGTTCATCTGCTCTTTTGGATAAAGTGAAGCAAGATGACTTAAAAAAAAAAAGGCGGGTGGGAATATTGCATAAAAACAGTGTTATAGATTTGGGGACAGGAAAAAAAATCCAAAGTCACATTTGATTTTGTTTTCTTTTAACTTTGTTAGAAGTATTTGTGTGACAAGTGAAAATAAGACCAATGAAGCAGAGGAAGTTATATTTATTATGCTTTAAATTGTAGCTTTTTTTTTTAATGTCCTTTCGCCACATACTAGGAAAGCATGTGAGGTGTGGAAATAATGGGCCTCATTATTTCTCTGTTTGAATTTATAAGTTTTCTACTTCTTATTAAATACAGAAAAGCTTTGTAGTTTTCACCTTTAAGAGGAAAATTGCCTGCATCATTTGCATGAAGAAGTTAAATTTTGGCATGTAAAGTTGAAACATGGAATCTGTTCAGTTTCTAAGGGTACAGCAGTTATGTGCATGCTTACTTTCTAGGAGCCATGGGGCACAGAGTGAAGGCTTATCTTCTGGAATTTTTGCCTTCTTATGGAGCTGCCATGCTGCAAAATCGTGGAGTGAAAAAAGGGTTCTTTCACGGGGTTTTTGCTCCCTAATGTTCTTTTACAGGAGAAATAAGCTTCTTTCTGTCACAGCAGGACTCTAGGGCTAAGTAGCATAGGTGGGTTTCACTCTTTAGCCTAAGTGTAGGTGAGTTACAGCCTTGAGGTTGTGTTTCTCTTTTTTTTTTCTTGCAGTGATCTCAGAGATGCAGCCTTTGGAATCTCCCACTGAGTTGTCTGCTTTTGTCCATACTTAAGAACCCTTGTAATAGCTGTGCACCATAGTATGCAAAACTATTTTCTTACCTATGTTACCTTATGTGCATCACTGTTTAAGTGGTTCATAAATATGTATACGTGCAATTTGGAAGCTCTGTCCTTTTTATAGACTAAGAAATATTTAAAACAATTTCAAGAATCACCCCTAAAGAAAATTAGAATGATCTAAGGTCAATAAAAAGCATCTGTCAGAAGGAACTAACTGGAAACATCTCATGAATCTTTTTTTTTGAGAAGGAAGAAGTTAATAATTTATGCACTACATCTCACATTTCTAAGAATCAAGTTTAGTGTGTAGACTATTCTTCATTCCTCAAGAACATATGCATCATTATCAAAACTTGTTTGTTATGAACAGCTTTTAATATTGCAGACAAACTGTTCTTTTGAGAAACTGGCTTAAATTTTTTTTTTTCCATAGTAAACTGTGCTGTGTTTTGGTTTGGTTTTTTAATTTTTCTTTTTAAACAGTTAAAAGTAGTGAAGCCTTAAACCATAATATTTCTCTTTCTAACTTAGGAGGTACACTTGTGGCAATCCTAGTGAAGATAAATGTGTAAAGTGACCAACTTTCTTTGTGGAGCTGATTAACTTTGTTGTTTTTGACCAAGGTTCAAAATGCTAAGCAAGTAAACAGTGCACTTAAACAGAAAATGGAAGGCGGGATTGAAGAATTCAAACCTCCTGAGGTAAATCAGAATAAATACTAAAACTTGTGGCTTTGCACTTACATTGGTGGGAAGCTGCAGAAATGTGTTTAGCTGCAGCATAGTATTTGCACTTCGGCAGCAGCTTAAACAGGATCCATTAAGTTACATGCAGGGGGGAGCTTGGCTTCTTTACTAGAAGTTAGTGGTAGGCTCTTTTTAGGGCAACTGGTTGAATAAGGAAGCAGAAAAAACTGAAATGTCATGTCTGTTCATAAGAATAGGGAGCTGAAATTGAGCCCTTATACATGGGGTGTTTTCTGGATTAAAAAGAGGTAATGTAGATTGCCAGTAATAAATTCTGTGTTCTGTGTGAAAAGCTGACATCTAAGTGAATTATTTATTACTACTGAAGTTCTCTTTTTACTTGTTCTAAAGCCCTAGATATGAAACGTAACATGAATGCAAAATGCTCTAGACACCAAGTCTGAATAGTTTAGATAAATGTAACTATAAATTCAAATTCTGCATAAAGATCATTAGCTTGTGCATGAGTTATTATATAGCTGATACTAAGAACTGCAGTAAAACAGAGAAAAAACTACTGGCATAGTTTTAAGCTCAAATTCATAAATACTACTTCCTCTTCATGAAAACAAACCATAGATTTATAGCTTATAAGCAAGAGGTTTTTACTTATTTTGCAAACTGTAGTGCAAGGAAGACACGTTGCTCAGATATTTTGCAACTGTTGAAACAATTTAATGATCTTTGTGCCATTTTTCTAATTTTAATAGTCTAATCAGAAAATCAATGCCCGTTGGACCACAGAAGAGCAGCTTCTTGCAGTACAAGGTATGTTAATAGTAGCAGCCAGTTGAAATCTGGCGCAAAGGATTTGAAGAGGTGCTCAGACTTATGTTTGTATTTCCCTCTAATGAAAAGCTAAACTTTATCCGGTCACCAGGAAAGCAGTAAAACTACTGAGAGTATTTAGGGCATTCATTCAAGCAGCACAACGCTAGTCTTTCTGTTATCCATATTAAATCTCAAAGAGAAAAGCTAAGCAGGCTTTAACAACTGTATTAGAACCAAAAAGTCCCTTCAATCATCTTCTAAATCACCTTACATTAATTTCTCTAAAGTGGAAGCAATAGTTAGAGTAATAAAATATGAAGCATTTAAGACCTCTCCATATTCCTAAAGTAGGAAAAAGGAGAAGTAAATCTGCTTTACCATTGCTTTTTTCTGTTCGTGGTGGAATAAAAGAGCAGGTACCTACCCATTAGAGGCCTTTTAAGAGTCTGAAGTCAGATACGGATACTTGACTAACAATCTTACTGGGGAAAAAAGCCCAGCATTTTCTGGTAGGCTGTTCATACAGCTAATTGGCATTTATTTCAGTCATATGCAGGAAAACTGACTCTTGCATTATTAGCGTGTACTGCCCAGTCAAGGAACATGTAGGGGAAATACCAGGAGATGCTTTCTTGAAGGCACTATATATTGACTCACTTATATGGATCATCTTTCATAAAGATCATATACTCAGCTCAGTTATAGCTATCTGCTTTATTTCTCTGTAATCTTCACCTTGAAAATGAGAGACTGAATTTTAGTATAAGATGTTCAGTGGGTCGGGATATCAGTGTAAAGTGGTCATGTATGCTGTACCTGGTAGTTCTTAGTCAGATGACTGAACCTCAAGTTAGGTTTATTTTGAAGTGTGAATGGAAATACACTCCAAACGGTTCTCTGTCCTAAGTTCATTCTCTCACTATTGCTAAATACCTCAGTATTTTGTTCCCAGATGCAACTGAAGGAGATGCCCTGTCTCTAATATGATAGTCTAGTAAGTAGAATGCTTGCTGGAGAAGTGGGGACAATCCAGAATCACTGTGCCTGCCCTAGCATGAAAGGATTCAAACCATCCTGCCTTTTCATGGTGCAGTTACTGGAGTTCTCACTAAGCAACAGTTTGGGAAGTGATAAGAATACATCCAGTTTTCGTTAAGCTATGGCACTGTGTGACTGACAAGATAAATAAAACTGCAGCATGGGTAAGGGAAAGCAAGGGTTGGTGGTGACTCCCTGGGGAGGAGTTGCAGTCTTCTGGTTTCTCGGCAATGTTTTGTGTTTTATAAAGGTAGTCAGCATTCAGGGTGGGGTGAGAAATCAGGCCTTCTGGAATAAATCTCTTTTCATTGAATTTACATGTGCTTCTCATATGTATTGCTTCTTTTATCGTCCCCTTCCTTTGTCACTGTATAAAATGGAGATGGGAGAGAACCTTAATGTCAAGACCAAATATTGTTATTATCCCTCACCTAGTGCCCACTTCCTCCTGGAATGATTGTGCTGTAGGTATTAACCTCCTGTCCCTCAGGCTAAGGACCCTGATTTCTTGCTTCAAAATAACTGCTTGAGCTAGTAGACACTAAGCATGAAGGAGCCATGCTGTATTTTTTTTCCTGACTTTGTTTTTTAGAAGAAGGTAGCCACAGTTGCTGTACTAAAAGCCTCAAAAATGTGCCTTAGTCTTGAACGTGGAAGTTGACTTGGACATGGGGGCATTTAGTTTGTACTTTTAAAACAGATTTATTTCATTAAATATATTCATATATTTTGGCATATGCTTTTAATCATTTTACAGAAATCATAAGCTTAAAGCAGGTAGGTGGCACTTAGGTGATTTGTTCGCTTGAATTCAGACAACAAATCCAAGCATGGAAATCATAAAAGTAACCTGCTGTAATATGATTTTGGCAGTGTTTTTCCTAAACATGGAAAAACTCATTATCTGTGGGCTAATCTCAAGAAATTGCCAGTAACTAAAGAGGAGGTAATGAGAAAACCCATCTTAAAATAGAGCTGTGTGTAATCTTAAAAACAGTGTGGGTGCCTGCAGTGGAGTTGTGGACTCAGACTTACGATCTCTGAGCTGATGCATTTGCAGCATAATTTATACTTTGAACGTTACATTCATTAGCCCATTGCACTGAATGTAATGTTCTTAAATTACAAACTTTTATGTATAGAAATGTACGAGCATGATCGTATTTTCAAACAGAGTTCTTGGCCCTACGAAAACGCAATTGCAAAAATGTTTTAACACTTGTTCGAGACAACAGAATTTGAATTGAAAAGCAGTGCAAGACTTTCATGGCATTGCAGGGGAAAACAGTCGGAACAATCAGGATCTAACTCTACGTAAGATAGTTGCCAAGAGCACGGTAATCCCATCGCAGTGAAACTGCAGCTCTCATGACCCAGAGGTTGCCATTAACTATTTCTGCTTTCTTGTGGTTCTGTATCGTATTGCTTCGCACCCTGATTAATATTTTGTGTGGCTCTCAGTGTTTGCTGTGCTGTGCAACATTAAGCAGTCTAGACAGCATCAAACTTGGATTTATGAGTTTGTCTGAGGTAGACATTCAAGATGAAGCACTGTAATCAAGAGCATGCACGTGTTCCAGTGTGCCTTTGCTGCTGGGCAAAGTTTTGAAGAGCCTGAAGGGAGAAAGCTATTTATACGTGTGAAGAGATGCGATGCAGTTGTCCTTTTTGAGCTTCACTTTCAGCAATCTAATAAAGTTATTTTTATTGAATAATGGATTAAACGTGAGAAATAATTTGAGTGGTGTTTAGCACTGAATTTGTATAAGGATGCATAAGTAATGGGCACCAGTTTGACAGGGTTGATGGGCTGGCATCAAATCTTACACGTATGCCATCACCTTACACATTAAAATTTCATAAACATGCAGTGAATTTTCTACTATGTAGCTCAAAAAGATTTTAATACATCATTGTGTAGAAGTCGCTGTGGTGATGCTAAAGCAGTAGTAAATAACACTGAAAAGAATCCAAAATGATTGTGTTGTGTGTAGCTATACTAAGGAAATTCTATTTTCTTTAGATTTTTTTTTTAGAGTTGAGTTCTCAGTGAAGGCAATATACCTTGTTTTCAAGTTGTTTGTTTGGAAATACACTTTAAGACTTTATTTTAGACTGCTTCAGTTGAAGTTAGCCAACAGGCTCAGTTGTTTTGCAGATTAAGGAAGGGAAATAGTAACAGAAAAGGCTGAAATCACTAAAAGTCTGAATTAGTTTTCAAACAGAAATCTGCTTTGTTCTGCTGGGCACCTTGTTCACTTGATTAATTGTACAGCATGCTAGATACATTGCAGTGGACATTTTAATGTTCATTATAAATGAGTAAGGGTGGTAATGGTAGGGCAGACAAAGCATATTAAAATACTGCAGGCACTGTTCTGTAGGCACACACAGCTTGTAAGGAGTATAGCTTATACCTTGTCCAACTGCTAAAGCACAGAGCCAAATCCCTGTCTTTGCTTTGCCTGGATACATGTCCTCCCACATGGCTCTGAAATCTTTCCAAGGTTCTTGCAATCAGGATGGTTGTATTCTTTTGTATTCCCCAGAAAAAAATCTTAAATAATGTAGCTGGGCTCTTGGCAGCTGAAACATCAGCTTCAGCTACAGACGTTGTTACTATCCTGGAGGTGAACTTTTCTTTTAAATTGCAGTGAGTGTGCGTTACCACATCAGAAGTGCCTAATAACTAGGAAAGTATAAAAGAGCAGAACGAGCTGAAGGTCACACTCTTCACATTAAGTTGAAAAGGAACATAGCTTTCAGATTTGAAACAACTCTCACTTTCTGAACACTTTGCTTCATTTTCTGAAGTGAGGCATGAAATCAGGCATAAATTTTTTTTCCTGTAATGGGAGTGTGCCTGCCCTCCAAGCACTGTAGTATGTTCTGAATGAGTTTAGTTATCAGGAGTGTCACAGGAGAAGTCAAATTGCAATTCATTCATGTGTAACTGACAGGAAAAAGTGAGTCTTCTGTTTACTCACTCTGAAACAAAACTGGTTTATTTCTTTAAATCTTTGAACTTTTTTACATTTGTAATTAAAAATATATTTTGTGCAGCTAAAAGCTGTGTTCTGGGATACTGGAGAGTTTGAGGACTTTCTTTTTTTCTTAAGCAGGAGGGAGGAGGAACTAGACACATACTCTAAATATAACAAAACCAATATACTTTATATTATAATTCCAATTTCAGGTTAAAAATTATGGAATGTTGTACTCGAGTATTTTGTGTTATATGCAAATGTAGTTTTAGAAGTTTTAAAAGTACGTGTTGGGGATTTTCTTTTGAAGTGCTTGTAAACAAAAGTGACTACTGCTGTCAATACAAAAATGATTGAAAAGAACAATGCAAAGATCACCTGTCATGCTGCTTCTCACTGGGGAATTTGATCCTGGAGGCTTGTGCTGGGCTATCATATAAACAAGCACCAGTAGCTTATATATATTTACATTCTCCAAAGTGGTTATCCCAAACCCCCAGGTTTTTGTACCCAGTTCAAATGGTGAATGAAAGCTTCAAACAGACTCTGTCAGGTGAATACTGGCCAGTTGCTCTGCATAGCCTCAGTAGAGCCTGTCAGAAGTGCAGAATGAGCAGTATATTGTGACTTGCTGAACTGTGCCCCCCTGTTCTGGCCTCTGCTTGGTCCAGTAGCTGCTGCCCTCTGCCACTCCTGCCCCACTGGTTGTGGGAAAAGAAACGTCTGTGTGCAGCTGGCATTGAGGGAACCTGTGGAAGCTCTCAGTGTTTGTCACGTGACATTTCTAGTGTTATATTCTGTCCACAGCTGTACACACATGCTTGGTCACCCTTTCTCCCCTCTTGAGCTTGTCTTGGGCTTCTGCCCTTACTGTGGGCACACTGAAGGATTTATTGTATCTGTCAGAGGCCAGAATTCTGCGGTTTTAGGTTGAGAGGCTTGGTGAGTAAGCCAGGATCTTTTAAGAAGAATGGGTAACGACCTTTTAATAAAGTTATTGATTTGTATGTTGATAGCTGTGCAATTAAAAAATACTTTGTTTTAATGGAAATTGAGGCCTTCTCCTAATTGAGAAGTCTTCCTAATTAGTGAGTCCTTGGTTTGCAGGTCCCATAGGTTCTCTCTATAAATACATCACACGTAGCTGTGTCTGACTGATTCTTCACAGCTATGTTATTTACTTTGCCTTCCAGGTGTCCGAAAATATGGTAAAGATTTTCAAGCTATTGCAGATGTAATTGGCAACAAGACTGTTGGCCAAGTGAAGAACTTCTTTGTAAACTACAGGCGTCGGTTTAACTTAGAGGAGGTATTGCAGGAATGGGAAGCGGAACAAGGAACCCTGGCTTCTAATGGTGATGCTTCTGCTTTAGGGGAGGACACAAAAAATACTTCTAATGTGCCATCAGGAAAGAGCACTGATGAAGAAGATGAGGTGTGTTTTGTGTACCAGAAATAAGTAAGCATGGGTTGAGGAACAGCATTTTATTTAGTGATAAAATAAAAGGTTAACTGGTGTGGAGTGGCAAACCACATTCTAAAGAATGATGATGAGCTTGCATAGAACTTCAGCCAATGTCGTTAACCAGCTGGGAGCAGGACTGCACCTTTGATAGTGACGATCACGTTACTGTTTTATTGTTAAAATACACTTCTTGTTCTAGAAGAAGACTTCGTAAATATTTTTAGTTCTGCTGTCTGTAATGTTTTGGTTGGTGATTTCTTTTCAGTAACTTCTCAGTTCTTTGGTTTGATTTTTTTAAATGCTGTTTCCTGTGTAGTGGACAGTGGCAGCCCAAGTGCGTCCCGTTCTGGCAGGGATGGCCGTTCACGCAGTCTTGTCTTTGTCCTTTGTGCAGGCACAAAGCACTCCGGCCACTCAGTGTTTAGGCCCTTCACCTCCAGCACAGGCATCTGCGCCAGCACCTGCCGCTCCCATGGCAACTTTAAATCAGCCGCCCCCGCTACTTCGTCCAGCACTTCCTGCTGCTCCTGCTCTCCATCGTCAGCCTCCGCCGCTCCAGCAGCAGGCGCGATTTATTCAGCCGCGGCCGACCCTGAACCAGCCTCCCCCCCCGCTCATCCGCCCAGCTAACTCCATGCCTCCTCGCCTCAACCCCCGGCCGGTGCTAACCGCGGTGAGTGGCCAGCAGCCCCCCTCGCTTATTGGAATTCAGACAGAATCTCAGTCCACTCTGCACTGAAGAAATAAAGCAGAATTACGCTAACTCCCACGTCTGAAAAATTGTATCGAGGTACTTTGTTTTTCTAAATAATGGAGGGGAGAAAAGAGCAAGCCTTCACAGGTATCACGCCAGTTTTCCAGAGGAGCAAGCTAATAACTACAAACGGAACAGCATCAATGACCACCTGTATAAAAATATTTTTATGCCGAAGACTTGTACAGCAGAACAATGCCTACAATGCAGCCCTCCTCTGTATGAATAACTATTGAAGGAAGCTAAGTTCTTGAATAAATGTTCAACACACCAAGATTTTGTTTAACTGATTTTTACTCTATTTATTTTATTACAGTTCTTTATAGTCAAGCATCTAACTACAGGAAAGTAGTCTGGCAAATCTAGAAATAGATAATATTGTAGGAGACCTAAATGTAGTGTTGGGTTTTTCTGTGTGTGTGAATTTTTTTTTTTTTTTTTTTTTTTTTTAATGAAAGAAAGTAACAGCCTTAGGGTCAGAATTTTTGGCCCTGTTTAAGTAACAGTAGAAGCATTACACCACTTTTAAAATGTAGGTGTTTCTTTTCTTCGTGTTTTTCCCAGAACACTTTTTCTTTTCTTAAAAGCTACTGGCTTATTAAATACTCCTCTTTCAGAGTATTCTGAGGACTTAATGGGCTATTGTACCAAACTTATTAAATCTCACACGTGTTCTACTCATAGAATTTAACTGGAAACAGGAGTTCCATTTCCTGCTGCAGTTTGTCTTGTGGGCTGGGCAGGATAGAGAGGCAGCAGCTTCCACCACCCAGGAGGATGACAGGAGAGGAACCATCCAGCAAGGACTATTAATTTAATTTGTTATTCCACTAATTCTTCTAATGTAAGTACAGTAAAATTCCATTCCTCTGAGAATGACTGTCTGCAGTTCGTGTATGTTAGATCGTTGATACCTTGCTTGAGAATTAATGAGGGAAGTACAGAGGCTGGTGGTGCTGGTAGAATATCATCAGAGAAGTCACCTGCTGCCAACCCAGTCTTACTTTTAAGTGATTGTCTCTTGATTCCTGGTATATTTCTGGCAAAGTTGATTACCTGAGTTGAGGGTATGGTGGGGGAAGGAATGGGGTGTTTGTTTTATTTTATTGACTCAGTAAAACCTGCATTTAGATATTATTCATGCTTCCAAATTTTAGGAGTTTGAAAGAAATTTATTTCACTGCATTCTTGTCTGAAACCTTGATTGATGCCCAGCAGTGTTTTGGGGTGTGGTTTTTAAAAGTTTACTTTTTTTTTTTTTTTGCAAAAGGAGATGCCTCTACCCTCCAAGTAAACCAGGCTCCAAATCTAAGTAGCACTGTTTGAAACTATGTGATCTGAATTAAGCTATTGAAAAATAATGCATTCTTGACTATGTAATAATATTAATGTTGACTGTCATACTGTTTAGAAAGTTATTTTTGCTTACAGCTGAAGTGCTGTCTAAAAATCCTTTTAAATCCATTTTGTTATTAACTAGATTTGCCCTTGACTAAAACGAGATTTTATTTGAAAATGGGATGTTTTCTCCCTAGGCTTTTTTCACAGATAAAGTGGATGGTATAATGATCAGTTTAGCAACTAGATAAGGTCTTTTTTTATGTGCAAAGGGAAGTTCTTGTACTATCAGATTCTATTTCATTTGAAAATCTAGTATTAAAGTTTGATAGTTGTAGCCTGGATTGCAGTTAAAGTGTTGACCTTTATGTTTTAGTTCTTAATTTAAAAATATGTTCAGATCAAGCCTTGAGAGTTTTTCTTTCTGAACAGCTTTCTCTGGTGTGCTGAGGTGTAGTACAAAAGGTCCTTCGTACAAATTTTCTTTTGCATCAGAGTAGATGCTTAGCCACTATGTGAGCATCAGATGACCCGTTGTCTAAGAAAAGCAGAATTGTAAAACAAGCATCAAGGAATTTGTGGTCATGGAAACTTGTGTTCTGGGAGTCATGAGTCTTAAGTGTGCCCTCACCAGCTACACACAAATCTGGCTGCTCTCTGGTCTTAAAAGCCAATACAAAACCAAGCTGGTACATTCTTACAATTTAATTGTTAACAGTTATAAGATTCATCTTCAGGATTTTTTTTTCTATTTTTTTATTTCTGACATTGAGTCTCCCAGGTGTGTGTATTGTACCTCTGCTAATTTTTGTCTTGTCTCTTGTCAATAGACTTCAGTATGCAGAATGTTGGGTGTTACAGTACAGTTGGCCACCACCAACTGCTATAAAACTGTTCAGTACATTGTAATTCCGTTTAATCTTGTTTAAATATTCTATAACTGGGCAAAGGTGCTGTATTTGAAGGGGGGAGGGAGGGTCAGAGATAGGTAGGGTAGTATTTCTTAATTTACATACACTGTAGCACACAGTAGGGAACTCCTAGCATTTGTAGTACTAAATATGTACATAGCAAAATGTCTTTATTGTGTGCTTTGCAGAATATGTGCATACAGTTTGCACGTCCTGTTTTGGGGGGTAGGGTTTGTTTTAAGCAGTGTTTGCCTGGAGAGTGATATGCTTGCTGCTTAATCAAAGGATTAAAGTTTCAAAGAAATCTGTGTCTTCTATTTTTATGTACCTTGTAATGGTCTAATATGTTAGGGCCCTTATACTGTGATTCTCTTCTAAATTCATTTATATTTTTTTAAGAATTAGAAATAAAATTATACAATGGTGTTGATTTCAGTGGGAAATTTCTTTTGCCATATCTAGTCTCCTGTTTTATAATGTAGTAATGAACTCTGACTTCAAGGTTGGCTTAATTTTGTCACTTTAAAAAAATGTAAAATGTTTGCACACTAACGTTTGGCAGAGAACGTGTATCCTACATTGTTCAAAGCTGATGTAACTCTACAGCTTTTTGTACAGTTTATTTTAGTTAATAAAGCAAAACGGTACTAAAAAATTACATTTTACAAATGCAAGGCATAATCGGAACGACGTGTATTCTAGAAACAACACTTGCAAAATGTGGATGTATGAGAACTATCAGATTTAATTGTTGCACTTTAAATCAGAATGGGTACAAAGCTGAGCAGGTATTTCTGCATTTAATAAAACAATCACTAAACATTGCACATCATAGTAAAGCAGTTTAATTTGTTGCTCGTGAGCAAAAGGAATTAGGTACCTTTTTCCTTAAGGTTTTGTTTATCCTTATATTGCTGGGATTTTTCTTTATTCTGAAAACCTCACAATGCATAGAGAACAGAACACAAGTAGCTTATAGATATGGGAGTTTGTGTATGGATAGAGCAGAACTGCAGAGTTTAGGGAAGAGTTTGGGATGAAGATTACTAGAATTGTGTTGTGCCTCTTTATAGCAAAAGAAAGGAATAGACTGAACTTAGAGCTGAGACCAGGCAGAAGGGTTGTTCTCAGGCAAAAGTGAAGCCAAACATGAAGTTTGCTTGGAGATGTGTTTTAAAATGCAGGGGAAGTTGTAGTGAAGTCAGCAATGGTGCACTATAAATGGCACTGAATCCAGCTTGTTGTTAAACGTGGTGAACCTCCAGCTTTGCCTGACGCTGAAGCAGATGAACCTCAGGAGTTTGCCTTTCTCGGAGTCAGAACCAGGCATTGTTGTGACAGACACCTATTTAAGATCCTAGCCAGTTGTGTATGAGATATAAAAGGCAAACATAAACTCTTTAACACTACTCACAGTCTGTTACTGATGAAGGAGGCATCAAAAATGTACAGTCAGGTAGGGAGGAGAAGCAGAATATACAGGTAACAGTATCTGGACTATTTAATGAGCAACTGGCCTCTTTTATAGAACAGACATCCACTAAATTAATACAGTACAACTTTAGAAAATAATTTTCACCATGAGTGAGGGCTTCTAGTTTGTAGTTCAGTCAATGCTTTAATCTTAGAGCTAGTTTTTAGTGCAGTTCTGTACACTGGAAGAATTCTAGCAGCACAATAAATCCTCATTGCTGTTACAGACTTGGAAGTTTTCCTGTGGAGTGGCACAAAAGGAAGCACTGAGATTCAGGGATTGTGATCTCTACTGCAGCTTCAGGGATGTGACTTTGTCTTAATGCAGATCAGGCCTCCTGTTATGCTCACTGAGCCTTAAGAGTTGGGATTTTTAAACTAATGCCTGCACCCTGATATCTGATGATTTAATGGTGGATCTTTATCACCACAAGGCGCTGTTCTGGGGAATTACCATGTTCTGCAGTAGGAGAATAGTGAGTGCAGCCAATGTCTATCTTGGGAACCTGATCTCCTCTCTAAGCTATTAATTTCATTTATAAATACTTAATTACAGGAACGTAATGCCTGTTGTTCTGATGGATCTTCCTGTGAACTTCCCAGCAAGTAGTACCGAGGCTAATCAGCGTATTCCTAAGAGCTAATTAAAGAACCCACCTTAAATTTTGCAACAAGGAGTGTTGTACAAGTCTCTGGTGTAGTAATGTCTTTGCCGGACTCCCACACTCAACACAACATGGACTGACTCCCTCGGGAGTGACAATTCTGAGTCATTTTAGCAAAGGAAGAATCTTTCTGAAACCATTTTATTAGTATTGGTTTTAGAGCTCCTCTGAAAACAATCTGCATAAGACGACCCAATTGTTTCTTTTTTTTTGTTAGCCTGAGTGCTTTTGTGCATGTGCTAGTGTGGTGTTTTCCTAGAAGTGGTTTAACGCGGAAGAATGACAAAGTGCAGCAGCAGGTGCCGGGGAGCAAGCAGCAAAGCCATGGCATCAGTTCTGTTGGCTGGAGAATGGCGGGCTTGCCTGCCTTCGTACGGAACCCTTCGGCATGTCTCGAGTCATTAGCCCATAACACTAGCATGTAATAGTAATGTCACAGCAAATAATAACTGGGATGCGGCATGTCCGTGTCCCTTGCCTATTTAGCATGGCCTTTGTTTCGCTATTTCAGTCCCGCCAGTGTAAATAACGAAGGAGTAACTCCCTGCGCTCCCGCCAGGCAGGCGGGGGGCCAGAAGCGGTGTTGTGTCCCCAAGGGAGGAGCGGACACAGCCGGCCGAGCCCCGCCGCTGCCCCTCGTTACCCGCTCCTGGAAAACTCACGGCCCGCGGGGGACTGCTCCCCGCCCTTATCGAACCTTACAGGGCCTTCGGGACGCTGTAGGGCGCTGTGGTGGGCCCGGAGCCGGCGGCGGTGAGAATGGGCTGCCGGGGAGCCTTCCCCACCCGCGGGTCCCGGAGCCGCCGTCCCCGAGGAGGCGGGGGGAACCCGTCGCTTCCTCCCCAGCCCGGGAGTGCCGGCGGCGCCCGGGGCGGGGCGGTTCCGCCGCCGGGGTCCCCCCGCCCGGGGGTTGCCATGAAACCGAAAGCGGCTCCCGCCCGCGGGGGCGGCGGCAGCAGCGCGTCCTCGCCGCGCCCCCCTCCGCTCCCTTCCCGAGCACCTGGGTCGTGCCGA
>WBMZ01018065.1:0-30104 GCA_013400975.1 Atrichornis clamosus | reverse complement strand
GCTCCGCCCGCCGCCGCGCCGGGCCTGCGCCTGGAGCCCGGCTGCGGGCCCTGAGCTCCGCCCGCCGGCCGCGGCGCGCAGGGGCAGAGCTTACGTTAAAGGGGCCCCGGCCCTGGGAAGCCACCACACCCAACGCGCCGCCCACACAACTTGTCCCACTCCACCAAGGGAGTTAAAATACCCTCCAGCTCTTGCATTGGGCCGGTGACAAAAACACCCCTGCGAAGGGACAGGGCTGATAGGACCAGAAACCCTCTCGTGTTTTCTGACAAGTGCCCAGGATAGTCCCAAGTTCGTGGGCAGCTACTGAAGACACCTCAATCACCGAGGTGAACAGACATTCAAAATCGAAGTCAAGGCAATTTAGGCTAAACTTTAAGTAAAACTTAAGGTTAGCGATTCTCTGCTGCAGCTTGGAAAATAAAAGACCTCAGAGAAAGCATGAGAGTGTGAACCCAAACTGCAGCCTCCCAACACTGCACACAGGGGGACCACAGGCTGAGAACCCCCCCTACCAGGGCACCCCTCCTGTGCCAGTTGGATGTGCATACCGTTCTCTCTAACATACCTTTCCAAACACCTTAAATAGTTAGAAATTGTTATTTGGAAATAATTATTTCTTATTAATATCTTAACGGTTCTAATACAATTTATTTTGTGGCGAAGTGATTTTAAAATACCAGCACTGTAAAATAGAATATCCTATGTTGGAGGGGACCTACAAGGATCATCTTAAGTCCAGCTCCTGGCACTGCACAGCACAGCCTCAAAAATCACACCATGAGCTTCTTGAGAGCGTTGTCCAAACACTTAAACTCTGTCAGACTTAGTGCTGTGACCACTTCCCTGGGGAGCCTGTTCCAGCGCCCAGCCACCTCCTGGTGAATAAATTTTTCCCAATATCCACCCTAAACCTCCCCTTACCCAGTTTCATGCTGTTCCCTTGTATCCTATCCCTGGTCATCAGAGAAGAGAGATCACTGCCTGCTCCTCTTCCTCCCGTCATGAGGATGTTGACGACTGAAATGAGGTCTCCCTTCAGTCTCCTCTTCTCCAGGCTGAACAGACATCAGACGCTCCTCATACAGCTTCCCCTCAAGGCCCTTCACCATCTTCATAGCCCTCCTCTGGACACTTTCCAATAGCTTTATATCTTTCTTATATTGTGGCACCCAAACCTGCACACAAAACATTCAAGGTGAGGCCGCACCAGTGCAGAGCAGAGCAGAGCAAGACAATTCCCTCCCTCGACTGGCCAGTAATGCTGTGCCTGATACATCCCAGACTGGGGCTAGATAACAGCCAGGGAAACAGATTAATAAAAGCTTTGATTTTGACACATAGAAGTACAATAATTTTCACTGTGTTATTACACACAATAAAGGACAATCGGACATTTGAACGTACAGGCAAACATTTTAAAGAAAAAAACACAACACATTAAAGACTCAAGAGTAATTTCCATTTTATTTGTTTTACAAAGTCAAAAACATACAGATTTTTTAGTCCAATGCTTCCACATCAGATCCAGAGAAAACCAAGACATGTGCTCTTACAGAACTAATACCACTGACTTCACCATCCCTGTTCCAAAAAATTAAGAAAACTATGGGATAGGATCTGCATCTCAGATTTGATCAGCACCATTGCATCGGTATTCAGGTTTTTTCAATGTACAGAAATGTTAGCCCCAAATCATGTCTCAGTGCAACACATCTTACTTCAAAATCAGAGCTTGAAATTATGCCTGGAAGAACACAAAACAATCTCCCCTCTTCAACTATAGGAAATCACCACAGAAAACAGTGGTAACTGCTTGCAATTTCATTTGCCTTGCAAGTTTTATACATTTCATATTTATTAAAAGGAATGTTAGAGACAAAAATTTTTAAATAGAGAATAGGTAAATACAGACAACAGCAGTGCAGACTTCTCCTGTACTCTGATCCCTGTGTCCTGGAGTTAGGTAACTTGAGCCTCACTGGAGCATTCCATTTTGGAATAGAACCATGAAATAAATCATTTAGTTTTAACACAAATTTTAAATGTTCTACATGTAAAGAAGTTTACTGGCTCTCATTTTTAAAGCTGTCTAAATATTCAGGATTCACATTTCAAAGGGCCTCACCAAAAAGACAGACTGATACTTCCTTCAAAAAGAATTTAACCACTGTTGCTAACAAGGAGAGTAACTAATTTCAAGCTCTGCATTTAAAGTACCCATAATCTTTTACATAGCAACCAGCATATGTAACATGTAACTTGTGACATTTATCTACATTGTGTTATCACCACCTATTACAAAGAGCAGGCACTGAACTTTTAAAAATGTTATTACAAATCGTGAAGATTACATATTACTGAAAAGTTAGAATCCATATTCAAGACTCAAGATTTTAAATGCTTTTTGCAATGTTATTTTATGAATATATTTATAGATGAGCTATCATACTTATTTTGGTTTTTGGCCCATTTCCCTCAAGTTCATAACCAAAAAAATCACACTGGACCATGTAAGCAGGGGAGCACTCATGAGCTGGCTGACAGTGCAGAATCTCTCCAAGTACCCAAAACCTAAGCTGAGAAAGAGGCCAATACTCTGGAAATAGTGCTAGGTTACCTTTGTAACTAAATATGCTCCCTTCACTCTCCTGCCCACCTGTCTGGAAATATATGAGAACTACTCTTTCTCTGCCCTTTACCCATGAGCACAACACATAGATATGATGGACACTATATAACCAGGATGTTCCTCAACAGCACGATGTCTGATCAAGTCCATGAAAGTATTCCTTAAAGCACAGTGCAATTTTAGTTCAAAGCACTTCCCCCCTCATAACAGCTATAAACAAATAAAGCCTATTTTTAAACCAATATTAGAAGTCAACAGTCTTGTTTCACCTGTATCCTCAAAACAAGACTGTTTTGTTTGTTAGAGAGTACACCTACGATTGGAGATGTTTAAAACATTAGGTCTACTTGATGCTGCAGCATGGTGTGGAACCTGCAGGAGTCCTGGGCTCCTGAGATCAAGTTGCCTTCAACTCACTTCTCCTTCATTTTTTTGAAATAACGAGCCCGTATTTGTTTGTTTGTTTTCATGATTAAATTACTGGCAGTAGATGTAGGTAGAAGAGAGAAGACCCATCCCTAAAAAAGAAAATAAATAAAAAATAAAAAGTAAAAGGGAGAGGGTGAGGTCTCAGCACTTTATAGACTGTACTAATTACTCTTTTTCCATAATAAACACAAAGGACATTCCAGTTCCTTACATTTTCCAAGGTGACTTACTATGAGAGCATGAGGTAGGCACCCGTTGGTCCGGGACTGCAGGCCCACCGTGCCCAAGGCAGCTCTGACATAGGTTTCAGGACTGGGCTTATCCAAGGTCGGCTTGCGGATTTTGGACATTTTTGTTGCCACATAATACGGTAGAACGCTCTGCACGTAGGAAAAATCATGTTAAGCAGAGAATGCTTTCAGATTAACTTACAGATCCATAAGGAACTAAAGTAACTGGAAATCGGATAACCTGTATACTGAATTCTAGCTTAAGCCAGCCTTATTTTCAAATCTAAGATCAAAGTGGGATCACAATGCAAGATCAAAAAGTTTTTAATCAGATAACCCATGGGTCATATTTGGACATAGTTCAGTTGTCTACTGACAGTCAGTATCCCCAGTGGCAGCCCTAGAAAAACCACTCTTGCAAGCATAGGGTTAAAAAGCTGTTCTTAAAATTTGCCTTGCAAGTACAAAACTTCTTTCCAGTTATTTAACAGAAAATGCTGTACTGTTGCTTCTCTGGATTAAAACCCCAACATTTGCTTGGGGAAGAGGTACAAAACCCAAGACTGGGATTTTACAGTAACAGTTCCTCGGTTTGGCACCTGTACAGAGAGAAACACGAAGGCAGGAAGAGGAAGGAGAAAAAAGAACACATAGACTTGAAACACTGAGCTTGTAACTCCACAGCAGGGCTCAGAGGACAGAGGAGATTATCAGTAGCAGAGTAGAAAGACGTCAAGGACAGAAGGAAGGATCAAGAAACAGAGCACAGTTAATGAGCTTTTATAGCAATGTTTGAAAACAACAGGAAGTGATGCTGGGTCTCAGAACTGTCCATAATGGAAATCAAGAGGAAGCAGCATGGGTATATTGTTGATGGAGGGACACTGATAGAACAAAGGTGTATCCAAGCTAGGGCAAGATAGACGTGGAGGATCCAAAACCACATTCCACCTATCCGGAGCTCATGCTACTGGAGAAGGAAAGAGAAATGCACATATACTTGTATAGTAGGAAGCAATGCTCTTTCCTCACAATCATGGTTTTGGCAATGCTTTCTACGTGTCCTCAATTTAGGCCTCTAAAAAAGTAATCAAAAAAGCCCTGGTCTACAGCCACTTAGATATTAAACATGCCCTATCTCAGAGGCTTAGAAAGGTTGGAACTTTATCACCACTTTGACAAGGACCTGCTAAGACACTGTCGGTGTCTCTACTAGTGATTCAATACATCCAGTCACTACAGCCCATCTCACGAGTGCTCCCACCGATGCACCTTAGCAGCAGGTACCTGAGAAGTGTGTGTCCACTTCTGCTACACTAACGCATCTCCAAATGAGAATATTGTCTCACAAATCAGTGTATTCGGACAAGTTACAGTTTGTAAACCTGCTTCCCCATGTTAGTCTCTTAAAGAACAACAACCACATGTGCCTGACCTCAGAAACATTTGCTGTCACGCTCTCAACAGCACAGCACAGGGGGAAAAGGATCCCCTCAGTTCTCACTGAGTGTTTATCCACACTGTCACTGTGCACTTTTCAACATAATTTTTACCACCACAGACAGGAAACATTGGTATGTTTGCTTATGCCTTCACCTTAAAACATCAAAACTGTGCCCTTCCCTCTATAAATAGGACTTTTAGCAATATACTGCATGAGTCCACTTTCAAATGGGAAGGAAAAACATGGAGACCTAAATTTCCGAAGTGTAAGCAGCGTCCATTGCCTTTAAAATCACCAAAAGCTACAAATACTTGGATAAGAAAACTACTCGTTCTGCTACCATAACACCATAGGTACCTCATTTCAGCTCCAGAATGTGAACCTCATCTATTTTTCAGATTACATTTCTAAGCTGAATCTCTAACTTGGTGTTTTTAAAAAAATTAAATTTCTAAGCTTCTTATTCACCACCAAACTATATCTGCAACATCCCTACCAAGAATGGCACAATAGAGATGATTTATTTTCTGTCTTCCTCAAGACTTCAAAAGTGAACTGCATTACCCAGTTAAGCCACTGGATAGCATGAAGGGGCAAACAGTTGTGCATGAGGATATTTGAAAAAGTAAGCATATGGTAGCACTACTGGATTGAGCCACAGACTAGAAGCCATATAGAAGCACAGGATTACACTCCAGCATTTTTATTCTCCCAGATGCACTCCAGAAAACAAAAAGACAGGTATTTAATTTCAGATACATTAGATTTACCATCTTCCTATTAACTGGACCTTATTTTAACAGGTATCAAGAGACCTGTTGAGACTATTTAGCTTCTCCCCCTTCTTCCTTCCCCCAAGGAACTCAGACATTCATGAACCATATCTAAAACTGGCATAACAGGTTAAAAAAAAATTCACCACCTAAAGCCTTTCAGCATTTTGCATTCAGACAGATATAACCTACACTACCTGGGAAAATAACTCTCTTTATTCAGGGAAAGCTTAGCCTGACTACAGTTTCAACACATGCCTTAAAAGTAGCTTTTGTCAGTACAATGTGTCTTGCACACTTAAAACGTTTGCTACTGCTTGCAGCTCAGATGCATATTAAACTTGGGCTGCACTCAAAATTGGGTTCTTGAATATTATATGGATGTAAGAAGGGAAATCTCAAGTCCTGAACAGTCACATGACAGTAAGCCCCTCAAAGTCAGAACAGCTTGTTTACAAAATTTTATCACCTATTTTACCTTACTTTTAAAAAACACCTGAACTCTCAGATGTTGCCAAACAAGTTTCCTTCCCTTTCCTATGTGGGGAAAAGGAGAGTGGGAGACATAAAGGGGAAACGGAAATGTTGCATCAACCAAAGCTGACCTGTATGGAAAGCTAGAAGGCAAAGCTAAAAAGCCTGGGAGGAAGGAAAGCAATGCCAATTAGATATTGGTTTGGTGACAGCACACTTTTGTGAATACCTGGAAATAGAGCTGGACCTGTTCAGTGTTGTAAAAAGGAAGCTGGTGGTGACCTCTTACCTGCCTAAAGTTATTTCAATGGTAGTTATGAAGATAAGAGCCAAACTCTTCTTGGTAGTGCCTGACAGAATAACAAGAGGGAAAACTCAATTTTGGCTGTGGACTGTCAGACCAGACACTAGGGAGAAAGCCTTTTTACTAGGAGAGCAGTGCAACACTTAAACAGGCTGCCCAGAGAGCTCACAGCATCCCTGCCCTTGAAGGTTTCCAAGATTTGGCTGGATAAAGGCATGACTAGCCCATGACCAAGTTGCTAGGCAATCCAACTACTGGGAGAGCAGGAGGTTAGGGTAGAAAACCTTCTAGAGATCCTTTTAAATGAGCATTTTCATGAGTTTGTGGTCTGATATTTTATGTAGTGGATACAATAAAAGAAAACAGGTAGTGAAATTTATACCTTTGCTATGCATAGTAATGAAGTACAGAGGGACAATGCCAATAACTAACTGAAGTTTAAAAAGAGAGTAAAAGAAAGGGTCAAGGAACAAAGTAATATTTTTAGTCATATTGAAAGAGCAAAGGTTTCAGAAGAGTCTGAAGTAACCTTTCAAGGAGAGAGCTTTCCCAAAAAGTCTTGAGAAAAGTCCTTCCCATCGTCTTCCTCATTCCTTTTCTTTTGCTTCTTTTTTCCATGTAAACACACACGGAGTTTTAACCCACACTATTACTGTGCTGCTTCTGTAAAATTAAGTAGGCCTGTCAGCCAGAAAAGTATATTTTTAATGTGAAGTTGGCTACATTGCAACAAAAGCACTATCAAAGCTGTGCTTCCACAGAAGGCAATTTACTTGAGCAAGACACATACTTGAGGCTGAAATTAAGAAATTGGCAAAAACCCACCAGCATATTTTGTTTCTGCTTTTCATACAGTGGTACTCTAAAGGTATTGGCATGGCAAATGGTTAACTAGTTTCAATGATGATGATTTAGCTGGAAGGGCAAGTCTGGAATTAAAAGTGTTATGCTTCTGAAGGTCACAGAGATGAACTTCAAAAAAATCTAAGAGGGATGCAGTCTTCCTAAGGGATTCAAGGAGATACGTCAGCTAGTCTTCACAGGAAGGTACTTGTAATATTCATTAGTGGCTTATAGTGACTTAGGCTGAAACCAGAGGACAAGGACACGGACTGCAATAAAATTAACATAACAAATTGAAGCTGTGACAGCTATTGATCATCAGACCCGCATAACTCAATGGCAATTCACTGTCTACATTTAGGGGATAAAAAGCAGTGCTGTCAGGAATTCAGCACCCTTAGCCAACACTTTGTGACTGGAGTCACAAAAAGACAGCTTACCACAACCTCTGCAGTGTTGTACAGGAAACCGTAACTGTAGATACAGAAAGTTAAATTCTTCATTTGTTTATAATCTTAAAAACAGAAGACACCAAAAACCCCTTTCCTAGCTTCTCTATACCCAAAATCTAGAAAATGCTTAATGCCTTTAGCCAAGCATGAGTTACTGGGTTAGTTACCTTTTCAATGTCAATAGGTACTCCATAGTCATGAACAAACAGTACTTGCTCCTCCTTCGTTCTCCTCTCAAACTAAGAGTACTATTTAGACAAAATTTGGGGAGGAGGAGACAACTGCACATAGAAACACCACATCTCAAAGATGTAGCACTTCTTTCTCCCGCAAGCATCTTTCCCTAAGCACTCTTGCACAGAGGAACTATGTGCAGCTTTGCCTAAGAAAACACCACAAAACAAAGACCAAGGTTAGATGTTGTACCATAACGCACACACACAAAAAAATTCACACTACCTTCATTGTCAGTGAAACTATGTGTTGAAGGAGCCTGTGCCTCACAGTTTGTAGGCAGACTTCAGCAGGGAAGAAACCCTCCCAGGAGACTTAATATTATTGATGTAGAAAAGGGAAATACTCTACCAGTTCCTTGAGTCTCATTCTGAGACTGTGATCACAGATGGAGAGAGAGCCACATTGCATGTAGATGAAAAGGATTGGAAGAACAGCTGTCTGATAATGAAGCTAAATCTGTAAGTGAAATAATTTGAAAGACACTGGAAAGATAGAAATAATATAGAAAGGTAAGAGAAAGTGAAGAGAAAGCTGTAAGGAACTTGCCATGTGGTAAACATCGAACCATTACAAGACAATTTGGGGCTGAAGCCCTGTGAGAAGAGAAAGTTAACAAGGAGATATGAAACACTAAATGTTACTCCAGTTTAATCCACTGCAGGAACTGAGAGAACACAAAACCACCCTGTATGCTGAACCTGTACCTGTTCAGAGTGCTACCTTTTATGCATCCTTCATTGCTGCACACTGGTTTAGCTGAAGGTACATCCCAGAGTGCCAAGGCACAGAATCAAGCAATGAGAGAAGTTACACTTCTGGAGATGTACTGCAAGTTCTAAACTTACCAGTGTAAAACTGAAGCAGTTAAAATGCTTTCAGGGTCCACCTTTGCTAGCTTCCTCTCCACTGCCAACAGATCCCAGAATAAACGGCATCCTTTTAGATATTTAGTATAAGATTTAAATCTAGGTTTACAAGAGAGTCCCCTTAAAGGGTCGGTGACTGCATGGGAATAACTCACCCAAAAATTGCCTTTTTTCTTAATGCAATCCACTCTCAGAAACTGGTACAGGACATTGTCTGGTGATAAGTTCTTGTTTTGCTAAGTATGTTTAAAAGGCAAAAACAATCTAGAGCAGTAAAAAGGTAACATAGCCTTAAATCTGCAAACTTCCCCATGGTATTGGCCAGTAACAAAAGTTGTGCTCTCATGCATGATGATTACACAAATGAGGCAGGCATCTTTGTGCCTAACCTTTCATAGGGCCTTCAGAGTTCAGATAGTTTTGAGAACTACCAGACAGAACAGAAGAAAAACAGGCATGGACGTGGGCTAACTGTGTTTGTAAGATCCCTAACTGTATTTTAAAAGGAGATACCGTTGTCTTCACAGTACAGGTAAAACCTTACATCACCTTTATCAAACTGACTCTTGCTCTGGAGAGAACACGTTTAATCAGCAATGAAAAGTTCAGTGTTTGTGACCAAAGCTGGAAATTTCAGCTTTGAAAACAAATACTAAGTGTGTGTGACAAGTGACATTAAAGAAAAATTCTATAAGGCTGTGAGAAACTGGCTTGATTTGCTTTTGTGCCCCACCAAAAATAATTAAACCCATGGAAGGTAAACAAATGGGGGAGCAAGGAGAGATATGAAGCAAGATTCATTACTAATATGAAAAATTAAATCAGTCCATTGCACACAAAGGATCTTTGGGGCTTTTGTTTGTTCTTCAACTATGGCTTATATTAGCAGTTGATTCACTGACACTGCAGGGATTCTACTATTCAAGTTGTCTGAGCTGTTTCCCATGGAATGTCTGTACAAATACACTCCACAAGCGTATTCCAGAAGATGAAGCTTCATAAAGGTGTATTCTACAGAGCTGTACGCAGTTTAATGGAGTACTTTACACATAGAGGTTCAATTAGTACCATCAGCTAAAAAACCAAACCAAACCCACACAAAAACAAAGCATGGCTTTTGTTGCTTCAAGATCTGTTGTTTCAGAGTAACTTGAGAGAGCTGCTAATGGGATCAAAGGAAATCCTTATCCTTAATCTGTGTCACACACTCATGAATAAGAGAATATGCTGATTCCTTTTTGTTACCAAGACACCAGTGTTGCTGTGGTAACTACACTTACACGAAACAAACTACTCACCTGCACAATGATGCCCTTACTCTTGTATTCTGCATGGAGACCTCGTGAGAAGTAATCCACAAAAGCCTAGAGAGAGGAGGGAAACATGCAGCAAGCTACACATTAAAATGGAAACTCTAGTTTGACAGTTTTTTGTACGTGTATTTGAATTACTATTTGGAGTTCCTGTTTTCAAAGTGACAACCTTAGGTTTTTGGAGTTCCTATTTTCAAAGTGAAACTTTGCATAAAAGAGCAATGCCATTTGAACAGAAACCCTATGCTCATGAAGTATTTTTACAGAAGCAAGCTCAATCAAAACAAATAAAGGAGGTCTGAACTTAGGAAAGAAAGTAACTAGACTGGTTACATAAAGCCTAGTTAAAAAATGAAAAGAAAACTTTATGTTTACTTTGTTCACTACTTATGCCATCTCCTTAGACTTTTATTTTTAAGCGTGATTTAAGTGGGTTCCTCTTGTGTATGGTTTTTAGAACATAGTGTTTAAACACTTAGTCTTCTGCCTTTACACTTTTAAAAAATGCCACCCTATGGGTGAGACTTCTTCCTAATCCTCAAGTCCACCTCCACAGATTCTCTTCCAGACTTCTGGAAGTTTTAGAAATTGCAAGACTAAAAGTTCAAAGGAAGAAGAGAAAGGGCTTAAAAAGGTGGATGATAGCAGCTGCCTTCAGAACTGATACATTCACCTCCATAACCATGCCAGGAAATACTGTCCTAAGAATCCAAGGCTATTCAGCAGTTCAAACCAGCACAGATTCCTACTTCCCAAGTCCTTTTAAACCATCTCTTCACTTTTCCCTCCTGCAGTCCAGTGAGAGAAAATATCAGGTTCTGCTACGGTTTCTTGTTTTAGTGAAATGATACAACCAAGTAGGATGAATGGAGTACCTTCAACTGAATGAACTGAGCTATCTTATCCATGCTTGAAGCTAAAATAAATACTAAATAAATTAGCTCAAGTATTTAAGAAGCAGTTGCTTCCGACCAGTTTCAAAACAAACAGCAAAGCTCGAGTACTGCACCTCCTTTACAGTCTTCCTTTGGTCACCATGTCGCCCATGGTTTAACACAACTCCTAACTGAAACCAGCACTTGAAGCTGGCAGTGCCCAATGTTTCTCCTATCGAGGTCATCCCATGAACTCAGCCTGTGCAAACAACAGAAACACTTCCATGGCACTGGGCTACTTCTATAGACACTCTTCT
Source organism: Atrichornis clamosus (assembly GCA_013400975.1). Classification (NCBI taxonomy): domain Eukaryota; kingdom Metazoa; phylum Chordata; class Aves; order Passeriformes; family Menuridae; genus Atrichornis; species Atrichornis clamosus. Next base: position 18,915 of record WBMZ01018065.1, on the reverse strand, counting down.
GAGCATACTCAGAGGATCTGAAAGAAAACTAGATTTTGCTTTGTAAGAGGTAGGTCTTTCTATTCTTCAAGTTGCATATATAAGCTAGAAGGAGGCTCCTTAACCAAAAAAGCTTGTCTGCTGTCCAACCGTATTTTCCTTCTCCCTTTCTCCTGAGTATAAGTTTGCAGTGAAATTCAGTACTCAACAGGAACAAGACTGAAAGTCTGGTCTAGCAGCAACTATTCAAGTGAGTTGACTATCTTCTTGCATAGACATGCCAAATAGTACAGTGCAGTACCTGAACATGGCTGCCAGGTGTGTGTGTGTGATAACTGCACAGAGTATACTGATAATCTATTTAAAAGAACTGTATTATGTTAATAGAAGTGCTGTGATCATTCAAACTTCTAACTATTCCTCTGTGACAAAAGTCCTGATGTTAGCTACTGCTCCAAATAGGGGAAGACAGTATAAAAAGACTGTCATCTCTACTGGTTGCGAAGAGCTTGCTATAAAGAGAATGTTCATTTTTATATGAGAAGAAAAAGCAACTTCCAGTATACAAATAAACCTTGGAGTTTTTCTTCTTGAAGAATTTATTTCAAGACAAGTTGGATTCTCTACTTCTACGTACTCAAGTCCTGCACCAACCTTGAAGTTAAGGTCTTAAGAATGCTCTCTAAGTAAACATTCCCTGAATAAGCAGATTAGCATTGCATGTTAGAAAATTTCTTCTCCTTGGGTATCCAAATATCTAATAACAAACCGAAATACTAAACACATGGGAGCAAGGTGGGAAATGATATAATCATATTTCATTTCTCATTAGCATTAACGCAGGTAGATAGGCAAACCTGTCAAAATATAGCATTATTATTCCTTTAAAAGTGTCTCATTTCATTGTGAACTAGGGAATTCTCCACAGGAAGGTTAAAGAGTTGGACCGCGTTTGTTCCTGATAATTAGTCAAAGTCATTGACTTGCACCTGAAGGATATTATGCTTTAAATCCCCTTTATATAGATGAGGGGAAAAAAATGCCCTAGAAACTGCAGATACAGTCTTTCTATAGCTACATTAGGGGAGTCACTTTCATGCTTACTAATCTTGCTGTGGTAGAAGATGGGCAGTGCTGAGAACAGGCACATTACTTGACTTGTAATTTAGTTTTTTAGGGGGAAGGGAAGAAATATTTGAGATTCCCATTGAAAAAAAAGACTAACCGAAGCAGCATAAGGTGTGTTATCACTAAAATTAGAAGTTCAATTCATTCCGTAAAGCTGAAAGCACTGCCACAACAAAAGTGACCATTTCAAACATGTATAAAAACAAAGAAATGTCCTCTCAGGAAACAGCTGTTTTAGAAGGAAATTTTATCAGCTTAAGCTACTTCAGGCTTCTAAACTTAAATATCCCCTCCTTCAGCATGAATACAGTAGTATGCATCAACTCCTTTCTGGGAATATGAAATGTTACTGAGTGTCTAGAGGAAACGTAGGTCTGACATGCATGACACTACTGAAGGTTTCTTCATCCTGTCAAGGTTCTGCTTAGACTCTGAGATCCCTGAAGTATTTAAGGTAATTACCAGGTATGCCTGAAAAAGCTGTAGTGCCATACTGCTTTAATACCAGTGTAAATGTCTCTTGCATTCAGTTTTATCACATATGTTTCAGTTCCATACTATGTACCCATATTCTCTTTACCGCATTCACTGGAGCTATTTTAGGGGGACATTTCAGAATCCCCTCTAAGAATCTTTGGAAAAAAAAAATAAGACCAGCCCCAAAAAGATGAAACTGTCCCAGTGACACAAGGAGAAACCAGAGCAGATGAACTCAAGATGAAAAGTAAATCACAGAATCAGAGAATTTAGGGGAAAGAAGTTTCAAAATCAAAATAAGAAAGTGTGTTAAACTTAGTCAATGTCCTTTCTCAACCTCACACTAAGCTTGCTTGGTACACTAGCATCCTTTTACATGGAAAAATGGAATGCATGAGGAAATATATAAAATAGTCATTTTCATGCCAGTAAACCCTTGCATTCAGTTTTCTCTCAACCTTCCAGCTTCCACTACTGGAAAAACTCATGATACAAACTCTGTACTTTTAGTTCATGAAAGCACCACTAGATGGACACCAAAACATTTATTCCTGTAAGTGCTGGCTTATGTTTGACACTTGATTTCAGTGTGGGAAAGAACACTTACCTTGGTTGCGGAGTAAAGAGTCAGCAGTGGAGTTGGATACATCCCAGAAGCTGATGAGATATTCAGGATTATCCCTTTTTTTCTGAAAGGAAGTGAAGATATATTATCATGAAATAAAGGAAACATCTTTCATGTTTCCGAAAAACTACAGCAAGCCCAAAAAACCCCTTTAGAATGCAGTTGAGGTTAAGATCTGTTTAAAGACCCCAACGAAATCCTGAACTGAAATTGGCTTTACGCACAGTTTTAAAAGTATCCAAGCAGCTGGTATAAATCAGGAACAACTCTAAGGTCAATACAGCAAGAGAATCAAAGCTGTATTTATATACACATATACACACACACACTGAGCTAAACTATGCACAACCATTAAGCCAAGCTGGCACAAGTCCATCCTGGGATAAGGTGGCAGAAACAGCAACACAGGTTTGTTATATGATTTACACTTCTAATTTCTTTCATGTTCTAAATGTTACTTCATGATGGATCTTCAAGATAGGAAACATCTGAATCTACTGCTCCAATACAGAAGTGTTTTAATAATTATGGAAGATATTCACTGGGTGAACACAGAAAAAAAGAGTTGTTTTACAGTTGTATTGCAATAACACTAAAGGTATTTCACAATAATATTTTGGTAAAGATACCAGAAATTAGAAACCACCTGCTCTGTCTGTGTTCTACACCACATGCAGGTAGGAAAGGAAGACTCCTGCATCTCCCAATACAGATTGATTTGGACCATGTCTATTTTTGAGACCAGTTTTACCTATAAACCCAGACAAATTTAGTGCTAGGTAGAAAAAAGAATTAATTTTAAAAGCTTCATGCAAATTAGGGCCAATACTCTGTTAATAGGTGCTACAAGGTAGTCCCAACATAGTGAAAGAAACATCTCTGCTTCTTCTTACCCTGTTGTAAATTCAAGCCAGTTTACCTGAACATAGTATAAGTATGCCAAGTTTAATGCAATGAGAACACTCATGCAGGTGGGCATCAGACAGCTCAACTCCTGCAGATTCACACGAGTTTCTCACCATATTTGTTCAACTAGGTATACCCTATGCCACTGCTGCTACAATGATTTAAGTAACCAACTTAAAAACAAACAGTAATTTAAGTTGCCATTAAAAATTAAAACAATATAAATGCTCTGGAAATCACAACAATAGATTCAAACCAACATGGCTTCTGCCATGATACAAGTGTGAATTACATCTGTGATTGATTTGTCTCGAGAAATGAGGTGGCGAACGTGACAAAAGAGAATAATTTCAGTCATTCAGGATTTCAAACACCTTTGCCAAAGTTCATTGCATTTTTCAGGAGTTCGCCGCAAGGCTTGCTTAGTGAAATAAAGTAGTTACAGGGATCAAAATACACAGCATGGAAAGCATAAGACCAGAAATTAATAATGAATTTTCACCACAGCAAAAGGTTAACAGTGGATGCTAGAAGTTTTTCTTATCAAGACAGACGGTGACTGTGATATTTATTCATGAGCTCAAATGGAGATTAGCAGTGAAATGAGTATTTATGCAGTTTTTAAGAGATTGCCAGATTGGAGAATACTATAAGGAACTTTTTTAAGCACTCAGGCTGCTAGGTGAACAGACTACAGAATGGCAGATGAAAAATCAGTATTAATAGTGCATCAATAGCCAACAATGCATACTAAAGAAAATAATGTGAATTAATCAGAAACCTTGCAGGATGCTAAATCAACTATCCCCTCCATGAAAAACCTAAACAAGGAGTTCACTTTTCTGCAGTAGTCACCAAAATCAGCCAAAGAACAGGATGCTGGGAATGGCAGGGACAGGGACAGATCCTTCAGTCTACAGACCATTTTTATCCCCCCAAATACAGGAAAGAAATATTAAGAATGTGGTAATTTAAGGAACGGGAAGGGAAGAAAAAAAATCTACCCTGATTCATCACTTTAGCTATTTAAGAGACTATTAAGAGCAGCCACGATAAGAGTATACAAACTAATGAATGAAAAAGATCAAGATCTTGATTTATCCTCTCAGAATACAACAGAAAGATGACATTTATTTAAATGAAAGACTGAAATTTAAATCCGATAAAAGAAAGTGCTCTTCCTGCATCCAGACAATGGCAGTACTTGCCACAAAACTTAATTGAGGACAAAAGCTTAACAGGATTCAAAGAAGAATAAGCATTGACATGGACAAACACGAGCCTCACGCTTTTAAAACAAACTGAAGCTTCAGAAGAGAGGCTGACATTCAGGCTGCAAGCGCAGGTCTGGCAGTGTCTGGCTACACAGCAACTTTCTAGCAGGAGTCGTGACTACCACCTAGGTGGAGTGAATTAATGGTTTGACCCAGCGAAGAAAACCCTCTTGGAAACACAAAAAATTAACAGCAGCCCCTCACAGAAGCTCTGAGCACTGGTCTCTTTGAAGCAGTCAGTGCCACTGGGGCTTTTGTGCTTTGTATTTTTGCATTTTAAAGAAAACAGTCCTAGCCTTAAAAGCTCATAACTTAAAACCTCCAGATAAAATGAAATTGAGAAGCCTGTGTGTAGGGGGAACACTTTCCATTACTCCAATTACAATTTTGCTTCTTAGAGGAATTGCAGAAGAAATGTTTTTAGGAAGGTACCTGAAGAATTACTCAAGCATCAGTGTGGCAAAAAGAAATTTTGGCTTCATCTAACCTGACTGTGCAGGTAATGACAAAAAAAAAGTTGGTTAAGATGAAGAGAGCCAGGCCCACACCCTCACACCTCCCCGTCATTCTACCTTAAGTGGTCCAGCACCAGGGAGGCTATATTTAGCCATCTCCCTGTTGCTGTGGCAACCAGCGCCTGCTCCAGCTGCATGCCAAGTGGAAAGAGCAAGCTTCTTCTGTAATGTAATTATGCACTTGCTACTTCCCTGGCAATAAATACCAGAGTTTGGTATTTGTCTAGAAACAGTCAACTGCTTTTTGGTGGTGGTGGCTTTTTTGTTCCCAAAGACATCAAGCCTTGACTTTCAATTCTATGAGTCTCCCACCTTAGACAGTAGCCTGAAAATTTACAGAGGAACTGCTTATTTAAGTGTAATAGGAAGCTTCAGTTAATAAATTGTCACTTTAAGTGTTCAGAGCACAGGAGAGAAGCCACAGCAGAGAATCTAAACGCCATTACCAGAAGTGGCATTCATCTAATGCTGCTCTGCTTATTATAAACAAAAAGTAATAGACACACCAAGATGTAGCTTTCTTTTATCAGACCTGGATGCAAAGCATGCAAAGTATGCTCTATTTTTGTATTTATCTTGCAATATATTGCTATCAAACCAACATTCAAATACGCAAAAGTACGCACTAGAGCGAGCTGCAAGACGCTGTAACATGCTACGTCACATCTATCTACTCAACATGCTATCCTCCTTGAACAAGTGAGGAATGACAATGAAATTCTTAGCCTAGCTGTATTCTTAGAGCCTGGAGCCCTTTTCTCTAGCCTGTGGTCCCATGTGAGAAATATATATTTGACCTAAAGAGCAGCTACAATTCAGTCATGCCCTTGGATTTGCTGGACATGCATGTCCTCCTGTGGTTACAGACTCTTAGCAGTGTTAATGGCCTGTGAGCTATGACTGTGCAGAAGTTGGCAGCTGCAGACATTGCTTCTGTGCACTGCAAACCCAACCAACTTCACAAAAATCAAACAGAAAATGGAAGGTTTTTCAAAGTATTTTTCCCTGGGACAGAAACCAAGGCTGTTACCCAAAAGAAGCAGTCTTTTAAAATGGTTCCTTATATACAGGAAAAACTTCAAGATGTGGTCTTTAATTTTTTCAACCACTATTAACATTTTCTTTCCAGACTTCTCGAACATTTATCCTTGGGATCCCTGAGGTAGTCATGCAGATAGGAGAAATAAGAAGAAAGATGACATGGTGTGCTCAAGGGCAGCCAGAACCAGAAATCAGCAGGATCCTGGTTTGCTGCCTTTCATTCAAATCACCTTACCCAGATGGATATGTAACAGAAAAACATACATAGGATATTCTCTGAGTGTACATCATTCTGTCCTGAGAAGCTGAAGAGATGAATTCTGACAAATGGATAGCTACAATACTCCTTTAAACAAAGAAGAAACTGAGGCAAGAAACTGCTAGATCTTCTAAGTTCCAAAACCCAAGAATGAAACAACATTAAATCACTTCAAAAACAGAATGGCCATTTGGCCATTGCCACATTGGCACTTTCAGAGGGCAGTGGTTTCACAAAAAATAAGTCCCTTTATCTATCAATGATACTACAAGGCCAAGGAGTAGCTTCTGACTTAAAAGCCCTGAGCAGCTATCACAACTGTACCTCACCCTCTACTCCAGCTTCATTGGGAAATATTAGACTCCTGCCCCAGAGCTCAGTCTTGAGTCTTCATTTCTAATTCACGTTTCCTTGGATGAAATAAATGTATTCATCCCTCCCAACTGGTTAAGTAAAAATCTAAGCTCACCATCACCCTGATGTGCTAGACACTGACTCCCATAGTGACCCCTAGCTCTGACAGTTTGTGCCCAGGAAGAAGCTTTGTTTTAAAAGTGAAACATCTGCTGTGCATCTGTGCAACACTTGAATAACTGAATCCTGGTCTGCAATGAAGACTCCCAGACAACAGGATGAACCAAAGTCTACCAATTATTTTTTCATCATCTTCGCCAGATTTGGAGCTTTGCCCCATATATGTGCTCCTCCGGCCATGTTCATTTGCACGGTTCTACAGTTTCCGCCAGCACTGCAAGCATGGCTCAAGCCTGACCTGAGACAGCCCCCAGCAAGGCAGGGTTAGCACCACAACAGAGATGGCAAACAGCCAGGATGGCCAACATCAGCAGGAAAACAGCCTGGAGGGACTAAATGGAAACCACAAACCTTTTGGTTTCACCTGGGAGCTAGCTGGGAAGTCAGTACACGTCTTGCCTGTCGACAGTGGTGTGTTATTCTAAAGAGCTGGTCTCCAATTCTACTTTTCCAAATGATCACAGACTTTCCTCAATATACCTCCTACTGTATAATGAGAACATATTCTTTGCATCCATTTTACTTACAATGACTTAGAGAAATAGCCTTAAGAAGGTTATTCCCAGGAACTGTAACCACCCCCTCAGAATAGCAGGTTGTTGAGTTAGTGCTGATGAGTCAGACGGGCTTTTTAATTCTGTTCTAAAAGGAATCACCACAACAGTGGAGAAGGGAGAGGAAAAATAAAAAGGGAATCGAGTGGAAAAGGCTTCCACCGTCTGATGATTCATGCACCATCAGCGTGACTCACCCAGCATTACTCTGCCATTAAAACATGGAGACTAGGCTGATTAGTCACAGTAATGAATTTTTCAAGAAAGGATTCTCCCCTATAAATAATGATGACTTTGTCTGGATAGTGTTAGTGTGACTCACCTTTCCAGCATGCCGGGCAGCACCAATCGTGTCATCTGCAAAAGGAAAACATTCGTGATGGCTGAGAATGCAGACACCAGACAGCCAGAGACCGAGGGAAGCCTCCCTTCCTCCCAGAAGCAGCTGCCACCCCCTCCACCCCAACCACGGCTCGGGGAAGCAGAGACCATACTTTGCGTAGGCAGTTTATTTTTATTCTACCTGGATAACTTGGCTCTCTCAAGCAGTGTGTGCACTGAATCTGGTGAACCCATCCAGCTAGTAGCACAAGAGTAAATAAAACAAATGTCTTCGCCACTCTGCAGCATCCCTGGCCTCTAAAGAACATTAAAACACCAGAGTACTAAAGTACATGTACCATCTTTCTCTCCCCACAAAAAGCACCTGTCTTCTTCAGGACTGACTAAATTTACCACCTATGCCAGGACTCAAAACATTATCCAATACATTTTTAGCTAGGCTTACTGAAATGCTGAGTTTAAGATAAATTATGGAGCAGCAAGAGTGCTGGAGAGAACTAGTGAATATTAGTTTCCTACATTATGTTACCCACAGAAAATACTTAACACTCCAAAATATTTTTTGCTGATTACACAGATGATTTCACACTGAAAAAACTACACCTCCATGAGGAAAGTAGCCTGGCAAACCTCCTCACTGCTCTGGAAACTCCTGCCTTCATTGAGACTCCGAGCAATCCACCTACAACCTGGCTGAAGGATTCTCCACAGCAGTAATCCTAAAACAAGCTTCCCAGCTGCAGACAGAGCATCTCTGACAAGGGAAACAAATTAAGCATCGATCCAAACCTGGACAAAATTTTAATTAGTGTAAAATAGTTAATTTTCCGACTACTAATTACTACCTTCCTAAAATACAATTTAAATCCAAAACTTCTGCCTTTATGAAATAATAAAGTTCAGCTTGTGACAAATTCTACCTTGCCCCAACTAACCGTATTTGGTGTCATCTCACTGACACCAAAGACAGATCAGACAAGAAATATAAATTGCTACTACTTTTGACATCTAAAAGGAGTTCCAGAAGTTTTTGAGAACACAGTGAGGTGGAGGTAATAAAATACTAAAACCAGTACACAACAAAATGTAATGGTACTCCCACTGATACCAAATTACCTTGATAGCTTAGAACATTGAATATTTGAATAGTATGGAAGGAAAAACACACACACAGAAGAAATCAGCATATATAGGTGCACAAAACACCTGTAAGCACTTCCATTACAAAGAAACAAATTCTAGTGTAGGAAGTTACTCATGTTATTATTGCCACTGCATTACCCCTTACATATGACTTAATCTGGGTTTAGGGGTTTTATGTTTGTTTGCTTGTTTTTATTTTTAAATTATAAAACATACCCTTTCAGGAATAAAGGAGAAAAAACACAAAAGAAAACAATCTCAGGTAATTGCAGTTGACACACAAAGAAAATGGTAGAGAAGCGCTGTGTTTTGGATTTTACTGGCACTTCTCCCTTAGAATAGATTCTGCCATCAGCCACACTGCATGACAGTTTCGATAAGGGACTGTACAGGCAGGAGTTGAACAGGCCTTACTTTCGTGAAGTCAACTGTTGACACACTTAGCTGTCAGCACTGCCCCAGAAGTCAAACTAAGTATTCAGAGCTCATAAGCATCACCAGGCTAAACAGATCTGATGTAGCTTCAAAAAAACCTCAAGTATTAAGTTTAAGCATACATGAGCTTTTTCATACATGCATGTTTCAAAAGAGAAGTAGAAATAACTATTTATTTTAATCTTAACAGATAAAGAATGACTTGGACGGATTTTAAGACTAGTTCAAGTCTGGAAGATCTTTTATCTGATGCAAGTTTTATGATCTCTTCCACAGATCCCTTGGCAAAAAGCATCATACAGTTTCTTGCCTCTCAGGGCAGTGTAATGCTGCATAACATCTCCATAGATTGGCACATGAACATGGACTGAAATTTCCTTCCCTTAGGCAACCCATAAATGTTCTGAAAAAACAGTACACAATCTCCCACTGTAGCGTAGAGGGGACCCCACATTTGAAACTTTGTCATAAATCCACACAAGCACCTTCATGGTCTAAATCCAAATTGCAACCCACCAAGCAGCCCTACCTGTTTATCATGAACCTGCTGATTACTACTGATATCCGAATGAGAATACAGACAAATATGCTACAATAACAGGTGGACTTAATATAAAATAAAAAACTATGAAGCCATTGACAGCTGAGATACAGCAATAGGCACACAATTCAGGTAGAAATCGTGAAGTCCCTTGCCACCAGCTGTATTAAATGGTTTGTTTCTGAAGTTCAGCTGGACTGGCAATCAATTTTTTTCCCCTCCATGGAAAAATACTGATGGCAAAACTGGATTTCATACTCAACATCACTTCCATTTCTTGCATCAAAATTAGTATTTTGAGGGAATTTCAAAAATCAGTGAAATAGGGCAAAACCTGTTTTTCCTCTCAGTATTTTTTACACCTTGTGATGGGTGAAGAAAGATATATATGAATATTCAGTATCTTTATGTACAGAAAAAATACCATTCTTTTTAAAGAGCAAGATAACAGAAGGCAGCTCTCTGAGTCAGTCTCACCTGACCCAGTCAAGTGTACACTCAAAGAGCACTACTGGAAAAATGCTGGCAGGGTATTCTGTAGCCATATTCAGGTCTGGCAATTTTATACATTGCACACACGTAAAATACTTTCAGCATTAATTCAAATAAAACAATTAATAGCAGAAATGTAGTTTTACCACTAATAATGGTGTCAATGGTGTCCATACATGCCTGCATTGTATGATCCTTATCCAAAACAGCCAAACTGGTTAACACTCCATCTTCAATAGCTGTAATCTCAGACATGTCATTATGAAAAAGGCAGTTTAGAAACAAACCATCCAAAACTGAATAAATATCTCCCACATGAAGAATCTAAATTTTAGCTAGATCTTGTTTAGAGATAGTCAGTTCTATAATGGTGTGTATTTTATGAATGTCCAAGCATTGCAAGTCTGAATCTAAAGGAATTTGCATGTAGGATGTCAGAGAACTTTACAATAGTGTTTGTTTCTCTGAAGGCAATCTAACACAGTAAGAAGGAAGTGTCAGGAAGCCTAAAGGAGAGGTTGGGAACTAGCCTAAGGGGAGTGCCTTCAGTTGGTGATTACTGAACATTCTTAGGCTTCCTTCATATAACCATTTCTCCAAGCACTGGTTGCACTGTCCACTCTTCCTCACCAAACCAGTCTTCTACCTTCTAATTCTGGAAAAAGTAACACCACTTTTAGTCTAATGAAGCAAAAATTCCTACTTGCAAATACAAAAATGCACAGACTTATGGCTAGATTTATGTTCTAAAGCAGGTGCTACAATTAAAAGCTGCTAATGGAGAACTAACAAATAGTGGGAAGTTATAACCATGTATTTCCATTGTTTCTTCTTCAGAAGAAAACCTCCCATTCTTAGCAATCACTGTGTTGTAGTCTTTCCTCACTCTGATCCAAGCAATAGCTCAGAAGCAGAGTTTAGGGAAAGAATAATAATAAGTAAAATTTTGAATATCTTTCAAGTGATATCCACTCACACTACTAAAATACTGCAGGAAAAGCTGAGGTAAATATTCACAGTCATCCTTCATATCTTACGGGCCCCTCAACTGTTATACAAAGCCAGAAATCTAATACCACAGTTGTATATTTACAGCCAAATCATTCTGCGGTATGATGTTATGACTGCAAGTCATTCTGCCCACTTCTGAAGGGTATAATGATCTGTAACTAGGGCTATACAAATACAAAGGGTGAAGCTAGAGAACTTGCACAAGTTTTCTACTTTGTTATGCAGCTAGGAAGCTTCCCTCATTCACAAATCTGGGGTGAAATTTTAACAACTCAAAGGAACATAACTTCTTAAAAACCAGCAATTCCCTGTGGTGCACCCACTCATGTACACAAACATCATTGCTGCCACCAGGTAATTCAGAGTGGCTGGGCATGGGATTCACACAAGTTCACAAATGCAGTAGCTGTTTAACACAGTTAGCTGGCACCCTCACCTGCACACCTTACAGAGAAGCTCAGAAACTGTTCTCACGCAGTGGTAGTTAAATTGATCATGAGACCTATGATCCCAATCTACAAAGGTTTCTCTAATGTGTCTCTCTTGAAACGGCAACTTCTTAATGCAGCTCGCACCCCAAGCCAAACAAGAATGATTTATATTTGTAAAAACTAGCAAGTAAACCTGATGTCAGCTCAACAGAAAATCACATAGTAACCCATGCAGCCATGTCAGGGGCACAGGACATACAAAGGGACCTATGAAAGTAACATGCTGCAAGCCCCGTTCATTATCAGTGACTTTCCTTTGAGCAACATTTTTAGAAGAGAAAGTTTTCCCTTACTTAGAGCCACAAACTTTTGGAGCCAAGTTTAAAAGGGAAAGTTGTCAAAATAAGTATCTTTTGTCTCCTGCCCTTTACACAGAACAAAGACTACTCAAATAATAAGGCTGAACTTTCTCTTTTCAAGAGGTGAAATACGTGTTTGTGTCAATCCCAAGTCTACAGAAAGCCACAGAACTCCAGGATTTCCTGAATTTCCCCAAGTTACTTGTACTTGGAAGAAAAATCCCCAGTGCTTCGCTGCCTATTGCTTAAAAATATTTATCACAGTTACATTTCCCTTGATCCAGCTCTCTGTGTATCACACTCTCAGGTTCAAAGTCATCAAGGTGAGAAACCACAGCATTGAATTTCTCCCTCTGGACCATCTGGATGGTATTCATGACCATCTTCACAGAACACTTACTCCTTTAACACTGGCAACTGTCCCTCTCTGTTGTAAGCTTGTATTTCTACTTGGCTAAATCATCATCCCCACCTTTGATTACGACTTTGAATATAAATGTAAAGAAACCTCTTGACTAGACTGGAATATACACACACAGAGTGATTTCTTCTCACAAGTCAGTGTTGCCACTGCCCTCAGAATTATGTCCCACTTACTGTGATTCTCTCCAATACACAGCAAATACAAAAATTCACACAGGGTTCTAGTAGGGGACAAGCAACCACCATCTGATTTCTGGTAAGGTACATTTACAGATGTCATATTAGGCTGCTCTAGCCCATCTGAACACCCACTGAAGAGAGAAAGAGATGTCATTTCCTACTGTCTTTCAGGACTGCTGCTCCCCAGGCTTTTCCTCTTTCTATACACAGTTCTACAAAATAATATTTCCCTTGTTTCTCAAACACATTAACCTCTTCTCCTCCTTTCAATTTTATACTGATTGTGGGGTTTTTTGCTGCTTTCTTTCCTAAACTCATAGTTCCAGACTTTGTAGTAGAGTTGTTCCCATGTCCTGCCTGGGATTCACAATCTGGTGTAACTCACCTCTCACTCCTCCTCCATTAGGAGAGCAGCTGACACCAGATCTCTCAGTTCAACATGAAGTATTTATGTATTTTGAAGTCTCAAGAAAATTAAAAGCATCTCAAATAGGATGACAAAAATCCTTGATGTTGTAGGCCTATCAGCCTTTTGTATTGACACTCAGTATAAAACATGAGTAAGGTGATCAACGTGAAGACTACCACAGACACCGAGGGATGTACATGTATATCATTTACTCTCCCCCTTCCTCAGTTAATGCCAATTTCAAACTGAAGCCTGGCCTGCAAGCCTAAAATTTACATTCCCCCACAATATAATAGCCTGCAAAACAATTCAGCTCCTTGCTTAATCAACCACTAAGCCAGCACTCCCTCAGCTACTTAGTCCTGCTCATTTTTCAAGAGAACACAAGTTTATGCCTCACTCCCAATGCAATTAGCATACTGTGATGCTGCAAACAAAAATAACAAACTTGCAGTTCCTTACACACCAAGTATTTCTTGCGGCTTCCAAAGGAGAAAAAAGGACTCCCTGAAGTATTTGAAGCTATTCTCTATGCTCATTACCTACCCATTTTTTCCACTGGACAGCAATTCTAGCACCTTTGGCTTTCTGGACATTAATCCAATAGCCAAATCAAGTTTGTTTTCTCAAGTGAAACTAAAGGCTGCAGCATACAAAGGTGGATGGCCTCAAGAAGATGCAGTTAATACAAAGGAACTATGATTAGAATTATACAGAACAACTCTAATTTTGGTTTCTCACCACTTGCTGGTTAGTCAAAAAACCTAGCGATTTTGACTTGATTTTTTTTTTACGCAATGCCAGTAAATGTTTAACTTGTGTCTCAAAATGCAGCAAGATATCCAAAAGTTATAATACAAACACACATTACCTGAACTGCCACCAACAATCATTAAAATTCTGCTATTTAAATTCCTCCAGAAGCTTGAGATGACATTATGACAGGAACCATGAAACTACACATACTACCTCATCTTGTTCCTCATTTATCTATTAATTCAATCCTTGTATCTGACTGTATAAAGTCTCAAGCTCGCCTGAGAAAATACCACAAACGAGAAATCTTCATTCTATTTACGCCATCATCAAAACATGTAACACTTCTTTTTTTGTATATTATATGAAGACCAGAGTAACTCCTGCACTCCACACCACCATAAGAATGTGATATTACCCAGATTGCTTGAAAAGCATCTACTGTTGTTGGGAGACAGGGTGGTGTTTTGTCAGTTTTCTTAACCAGTATTTGAAAAGATGTGAGATTTCCAACATGTTTTAAGCAGTTTTACATAGCTTATCTTCAGTGATGTACACGGTGCTTTGAAGGCACATCACAGTGATCAACACTTCATGCCAGACTGAGTGAACCCCAAAATTACATGACTGTGGGGTTCATAGGTGATCTAACCCAACAGTGCTCTAAGGACTGCTCTAAGGCAGGCAGCATGGAACAGGATTTGGGAAAGACATCTGTTTCAAGAACTCTGACAGGAAATAAGTTTTTAAACACCTGCCAAAATTCCATAGTATTAGATACTTTACGGTTGGGAAAAGTATTAAACAGCAGGACCAACTAGGCGGAAAATTCTTCCTGTGAGGTGAAGATGGGGTCTTATCTCTCAGTGCACGCCTTCCTATACACTGCATATCCTCTAGGAAATCCAATGAGCTGACCAGTGAAGAAAAAGATGGATCATAAAGTTAAGAGATAAGCATTACCCTTCAAAATTGCCTACACTTGTAGCAACAAAACAGACTAACTTTTCAGCAGAATCAATCTGTGCTGGGTATCTTGTCTTTCCCAGTTCAAGCCTAAGGAGTGTTTCAGCCACAAGAGTTATTTGACATGCATGCCAGAAGCGCTGTGCTGTTCAACAGGTGCTGCTGCTGGTACGTGGTGCAGGTTACTGAGAGGACAGAGGATATCATTATCTTTTAGGCACTGAGAAGGTTGGTCCAAAATGCAAGGAAGTGGATGGCAACGCTCCAGAACGTAACAGTACAGGTTATATGACACCTCTGACAAGGATCTGAAGATACTGTGGGCAGAGTCTGCGAATGGGCAGTAGCAAAACCTACTCTGCCTCTCCTGTACCTTCACAATTCAGCAGACCTTCAGCTCCCTGCTTAAGGACTTAGTGCTCTCTTCTATCACAAACTTCATGTTTTTAATCAAGCAAGAAGGGAGAACAATATTACAGTTGTTTTTAAAAAACACACATATATATATACAGAAGAGATGGTATCAACCCAAAACACTGAACTAAATATCCATCTTAATGATCTAAGTGAAAAGTGAAAGACTTTTTCTAAATTTACTTTTCTCATACCATGATTCTCTAGTTCTACAGGTTCTCCTGAAAAAATGTCTTACAGATGGCACACATCTCTAATGTGCTCTTCTCCCCAAAACAGTAAGCATCTGGCACGCCTACTGTTTAATTACACAACAGGCTCGTGCAGGGGAAAACATTTTCAAGGTTGGAATCTTATCCTCAAACTCTGATTAAACCCAGTAGCAGGAGTTGTTCATGGTCAGGAAAAAATTTTCAAACAAAAGGAAAAACACTGGTAACACACAGAAAGTAGAACTTCAGTAAGTTTCTGTATGTGCAGGGACAGACACACTAGAATGTAAAGAGGCTGAGTGGATGCAAATGTTACAAGAAACTGTGTGACAATTTTGTTAAATTATTGACGAACACTGACACAACAACTGAAACCATAAAACAGCATTAATTTACTCTGGAAAACAATATAGTCTGGCTGCATCTCTGGAACTTTAGGCATATGCTGAGTTAAGCTATTATTCTACCCTACCACCTTCAGAAATACATACTAAAGTAGTTCATCCACAACTTTTCTACTCTAACAAAATGCTCCCAGGAAGACTGACACCCCAAATTCTTTAATCACTGAATAGTGCACTCCCTCTGCTGGCACAGCACAGACCTCACACCTCAGCAGAAGAGGGCTATGCATGACACTTCAGATGTACACCTGATGCAGCTCTGTTAACATAACTGACTTCCATAAGAGAAGACTTTCAAAGGTGCCCATTAATAACTGACTTCTGTGATGAAATCTTGCAGGGGGGCAACAGGACACCAAGGGTCACAATCCTTGGCCAGCTAAAAAAATCTGTACTTACCAGGCTCACAGTCAATTTCAAAATGAAAGGTTTCTGAAGACTCACTGTTACAGCATTTCTAACTTTCAAACAAGTAGTTATGAGATGTCAGCTTAAACACACACAAAATTAAGAGTTTACAGCAGCAAGTTGACATTACCAATTTCCATTCAGTCATGCAACGGCTGCATTTTCACTGTTTGCCTATGTTTTAATAAAGTGTGACAATCTTATTAAAGCATTGTTTTAAGAGGTGCTGTGCCTCCTGACATGGAAACAAAACAGAGTTTAGACTTCCCAAAAGCACTGCACTAGATGAATTTAGTACTTGACCTAGTCAGAAGAGCTGCAAAATGTCAATTCTTTCAAGCTAGCTTTGAAGCATCTAATATTATAGCTTTGAGGCAAAAGGTTAACCCTCAGCTAATGGAGATATATTGTTATGCATAAGAAGGTTTAGCAGTGAATAGTCACACAGAGCTTCATCAGCACACACTGGTAACATACTAAGCAAGTCCCTGTGACACGTAAGCAGCTGCTATTCCCTCTGTCCCTTTTAAGCTTTGACATGCTAGGATGAAAACCTCATTTTTTAATGGGCCTCCTGTTAATAAACAAGAGAACAGCCATATGTTTTAGTCTGAAGTCATGTTGATTTCTTCTCAATAAAGCCTTCAGTTTAAATATCAAAAAGGGAAGGTAAGTTCCGAAGTAAAGTTAATACATGCTTCTGTGAGTTTGGGTTTCCTTCTTCCTCATACATTTTGCAGAAAATATTTAAGTGACTTCTCACTACAGTGTACGAAGCCCTTAGGTGTGGAGATAAGGACTGCCCACCCCAAGAAACACAGAAGCAGGGGGAGAAGAAAGAACCATTTACAAGAAGGACCAGAAGAACAACCATGAAGAAGCATGAAGTGCTGTTTTGTGTACTTACCTTGCTCTTCCTAACAACTATTAGGCATCTTTGTAAAAAATCACATTTCACGCAACAATCAGAACAATCTGGTATGACAATCAGAACCTCTGGGTTTCTCAAAGACAAAAAGTGAGCCTGTGGTCTAACAGGTCAAAACAATTCCCTCAGACAACTGAACCTTGTTTGCTGGTTTTGAATTAAGATATCAAGAAGTGTTGGTAACTTACCTGACAAACAGACATGATATTAATGTTGACCATTTTGTCGATTGTCTGTAAGAAAACAAAGTATTGGAGTTTGTTCATTTTAAGTTATTTGACCAGTATTTATACATCCTCTAGGTTTAAGTGCTGGGTGAATTATCTGCCTTTACTCCTTGCCTTCCTGCTTAAGTATCAAGAACAGTGACAGGCTTTCAAAGAAAAGTCTGAGTTGCTCTTGGTCAGGGTTCACCTCTGATTAGGGACTCACATGAATACAGAACCACACAGATGTATCACATTGACACTGTATTCCCTAACACTATTTGCAATACTTATGAACCTTAATAAATTCTTACCTTTTAGACCTGTTTTGAAATTAAGTACTGTATTTTACTCTTCACCATTTCCTAAGAGTGTTTTAGTCACTTTAAATTTATTCAGCAGGTTAAAAACCGGGATTTCTTTTTTTTTGCTAAACATTATGAAGCTATTTGAAGGTGAACCAAATACCAGATATATTTAGGAATATACTTAAGCAGAAAACACAAAACCACAGTGGACCCAGTGAGTTACAGGGGGTTTGGAAACAAAATCATTCACCAGTGAAATTGTTCATAATCAGAGTTTTCAATGTATCTAATACAAACAAGATTGTCCCTACATTATGAACTAGAACGGTCATATTCAAGTTTCATAACTGCTATGGAATATGCAGCTTCCCCTGCCTTCAGTCACATAAGAAGCCCTCCAGCACCAGCCAGATGAGACCATGGACAGGAGTAGAATTCAGACAGTGACCCCAGAGCATCTGTCTGAGATAGAAATGAAGAAGCAGGGAAGAGTATGTAAAGAGCACCACCAAAGAGTGAGTCTGCCATCATCTGCGTTGTGTTATGTTGCATATATAAACCTCAAAGCTTTTTGAACACTTAATTCTAATCAAAAAACCTTGTTATGTGGGTTCCTTAACCAAACCTAAATACTTTTGCTAACCATAGCAGAGCACAAGAAGGTACCACAAAAGCACTTACCTTCTCCAGCTCTGGAATATCAATAAAATATTCAGGATAAGCATACGACATTCCCACATTGTTGACTGAAAGAAAAGCATGAATTAGATCACTTGGATACCACCTGATTCATGACAATTTTCAAGCAATATTCTTTAATTGTTAAGACGTTCTAACCACTTTCGCCGAGTTTCCTTAACTGTAAATATCCTCGCACACATGCAGTGGAATGCGGGAGCGCATGGACAGACCATTTCAATGTGTAAGCGTTAAGTCTCCCATTTTTTACAAGCTGCCACGTTTAGCACCTAGCACCCAAGCACCCACTTCCCACAGCGCGAGGGGCAGGACGCTGCCTCTGCCAGCAACGGCGGTGCCTGCGGGGTGTCGGCCAGAGAGCAGCTCCCGGCGCCCGGCGGGACAGTAGGTGAAGCTGTTTCACGCCTTTTGTTTTTCTCCGAGAAATAAATACATGAAGCGAACGAAGAGACAATCAAGCGCAATCGCCCGCCGAGGGAGCGGCGCGGCGGGCGCAGTGCGCGGGGCGGTCGGGAGGTGGCAGCAGAGCCCAGCGCGGCCCGGCGGGCGCTGCCCG
>WBMZ01018062.1:0-16918 GCA_013400975.1 Atrichornis clamosus | reverse complement strand
GGGGGCTCGGGGTGGAACTGGGGGGTTGGAGGGGCTGGGGGGAAGCGAGGAATCGCCATCGCGGTCGCGGCCGTGGTTGCTCCGAAATGGCGCCGGGGCGGGAATTGAAAGCAGCCGGCGGAGGCTCGGGGTGCCCCGGTACCGGCGAGCGGCTCCCACGGGGGTGCCGAGCTGGGCGCTGCGTGCCCCCGAACCTGCCTGGGGTTGTGCGGGCTCCAAGCACGTGGGACTTATTGTTTATAAGGCGAAGGAGCGGTTTGGGGCAAAACCAGGCGATTTTTATAAGTTGTAAAGAGAGGGAAAATCCTTTGGGTGGAGGGGTGAAGAGTGGGTGCCCCCTCCCCTCGCGCCCTTGGGTGCCCCCCACTCTGGTGGAGATGGGAAAATGCGTTTTTATTCGGATTGAAGCAAACAACAGCTGGCGGGGAGTATAACAAAAACTACCCCTTTTTGTCCCAAAAAAAGGGGTGTTCCTGTTTCACGAGCTGGGCAGGGGTGGGGAGCACCCACAGGTGCTACTGTGTCCCAAATATGGGGGGTACGGGTGCTAAAAATACCTCCCGGGCCCGGTTTCCCCCAAAATTAAGGATGCTGGGGGTCAATCCCTGTACCTCCCGGGGATGTTTTAGGGGGGTTCCGGCTGAGTTTGAATCCTCTGATGGCTGATACAGCGTTGAGCCAGCACATCCCTTGTGAAAGGAGAACAGAAAGGGATTATTTTTTGGTCTTCTTCCTTCTGTTTTCAGGTTGGGGTAGGCGGGGTGGGGGATAGCTGAGAAAAAAAAGATTGCGTTTCCTCAGGAAATGGAGTGAAAGCTGGGATTCCAGGAATTTGGTGTTGCGGAGCCATGGGGGCTTTGTGGATCCCCCCACCGTGTGAACGGGGATTTGTGCCCGGAGCTGCCAGTTTCAGCCATGTGCGAAGTACTAAAATAGGTGGAAAAAGTGAAAGGGGATGGAAAAAAATAGGATCTAAACACAGATCTTCCCCGCGATAAAATCTTGCAGTTGAGTCTCTCTTGCCGCACGGTTCTCAGGCCTCAGGCAGGCGCCCAAGGGAGATTTTGGGGCCGCGAACAGAGATTTTGGTACAACCAAGGAGGGAAACCGCCTTTTTCTTGTAACTCTTTTTCTTCCCCAGGTGGGTTTTGTGGTTAATTAAACTGAGGCTGGGATTTGGGATCTGGGGAGAGGATGGGATCCAGGGAGAGGATGGGATTTGTTATGAACTGTGCAAGGGGAGGTTTGGGAATGCCGCTGTTGGAAACAAGGTTGAGAACCGGCGCTTTCATTCTGACGGGGGAAACTGAGGCACGGCTGTGCCGGGTTTGGATCAACTCATCCCTTTGGGGCTGATGGCAGCGGGATGGGGACATCCAGATGGATGTAAACCCCCTCCCTGTGCTGATTGGGAGTGAAGGGATATGACTGGTGCTGCTTGGGCCATCGGTGGTGGAGTCAGGGTGGATTTTGGGGTGCTCGGCCCCCCTGCGGTGAGTGGAGGGTTGTTTTCTCCGTCGGGAGACAATCCGGCTGGATGGCAGGGCTGTGCCAGGGGGAAGGAAACGGCGGCGGCAGCACCATAAGGGCCGGCTGCCAACCCGTGAGGTTTTCCTTGTTTTTCTGCCGGGGAATGAGATAAGAGCCGGGCACGGGCACAAGATAATGCCCGGGGGACACGGCGCCGGGAGGGAGTCTGTCCGCAGCTGAAATTCCTGGTGCTGTCGCCTTTGGGTACTCGCAGGGATCTCGCCGAGTGTTTCACGGTGCGGAAGGTTCACAGACGGGGCGTGGAGCACGAACGAGCCGGTAGTGTCAGGGTGAAAAGCCATTTTCTCTGCTGCCAGCCTTTCCCAGGTGCCCGGCACACCGGGGTTCCCTGGCACAGGGGGGGTCCCTCTCCCCACTGCGGGGCGGAGGTGGATCCGGCTTTATTCCAGGCTGAAGGGGAGGTTGCACAACGCGGCCCCGCGGGAAAGCGAGGCGGGTACAGGCTTTGCTCAGCTCTTGGCTCCGGCCCCCTTTGCTTTCCACAACCTTCCTCCGGCGTTTGTGCAGTGCTTTACTACCTCAGAGCCATTTGGGATTTTGCTCCCCAGAGGCGGAGGTGGCTTTAGAGGGTGCGTAAACCTTCCTTGTCCTTCGTCCTCTTCCCTGATCCCGGGCCACTGAGCAGCTCTGTTTGTCGATCTCCCTGTGCAGATGTCGACCTACAAGCGGGCAACGCTGGACGACGAAGACCCCCTGGACTCCCTTGGTGATGGCGACGGATACCCCAATGGCTTCCAGGTATGGTTTCATGTGTCTTTCAGGGGGAAAAAAGGGGTTTTATGTACTGGGAAGCAGCAGAAGGGTTTTCAACCTGGGACCAGGCTCTGTGGGGTAAAGTCCAGTGTGGGCAGAGCTGTGTTGGCTCCTGCCACTGCTGCCCTTTGCTCCCCTCCTGGCATGGGGAGCCAGCAGAGCCATATCCTGGCTCTGCTGTTTCAACCCATGAACTCAAGAGTTTTTCTGCTGACCAAACCCCTTCCAGCGTGGCCAGGGTGAGCAATTATCGTGGCACTGGGAATTTTGTCCCTGCACAAAAGGGGATTAGGTTAATTCTTCCCAAGCAGCGGGAAAGCAGCTTAAAGAGGGCCGAGGGTGGCAAGAAAAAACCCTATGGCTGCCAATGTCCAGCCTCACCAGGAAAGGTTTGGGTCTGGAGAGATGCTCTCTGTGCTGGCCCCAATCCCAGCTCCATCAGGCTCTAGAAGGGTGGTTTCTGCCCCAAATGTGTTTTTACTTTTCCCGGCGGGGCTGTCTCCGCTCACCATCCCATCAGGATGTTTCCTGGGGATGTTTTTCGGCTGAGTGGGAGTATCCTGTTAAGGCACTTCCCGACGCAGCCCCCACCCTGTCCCAGTGCCGGCGGCGGGACGGGGACAGCCGGGGGGTTATGCCATGCTCAAGGAGGGGTTCGGGGTGGCACGGTACAGCAGGTGAGCCCTCCGAAATGCTCGTCCCGCTCCCTTTCCTGCCATTGTGCCGCCCTTCCTGCCCGGTTTCTGGAAGGCAGCTGCTGCCTTTCCCAGCCCGATCCATGCTGGATCTCTTGCTGGGGCTAAACTAGTGCCGTGGGCTGTAGCAAGAAAATGGGGGCTGTGTCAGTGAGCTTTTCTGCCAGCGGGGAGACGACGCTGCTCTTCCCGCAGGTGAACTTCCGCGGCTCGCGGAGCAGCCGGGGGTGCTGGGCCGAGCGGACGCGTGCCGAGAAGCAACTGGTGGTGCTGGTGGGGGTGCTGGCCGTGCTGCTGGTGGCCTGTCTGCTGGGACTCATCTTCCAGTACAGAGCCAGTAAGTCCTCGTGCTGCACAGGGATCCTACTCCCTTGACCAGGGTGGGTTGCTGGGAGATTCCAGGATGGGATATTTGGTGTAGGTGGGATATTCACCCACATCCCTCGCCCCAGGACAGGATTCTTGGGTATCAAACAGGATGTTCAGGTGTGGAGTGGGATCCTTGGGCTCAAGATGGGATGGTCACCTGCATCCTTTGCCCCAGGGAGAGATGCTCAGATACAGGATAGGGTGTTCCTCAGCATCCTTTATCCTGGAACTTGATGCTTGAGCACAGGATGGAATGTTTCCCTGCATCCTTCACCCCAGGGTGGATGCCTGGGCACTGGACAGGATGTTTGGGCATAGGATGAAATGCTTGCCCAATCCTTTGCTGTGGGATGAGATGGTTGGCAGGTTGCTCAGGCATAGCTCAGGATGTTGGTCCATATTACTTGCCCTGGAGCAGGATGTTAAGGTACAAGGTGGGATATCTGCCCACGTCCTTTGGTGCGGGGAGGATGCTCCATGGTGCCTCTCCTGCTGCTGTGGTGGAGGAGCTGAACCTGTCCCTGCTGCCCCCAGGGCCACCCGCCGTGTGCCTGTCGGAGGCCTGCATCTCCGTCACCAGCTCCATCCTCAGCTCACTGGACCGGGCTGTGAATCCCTGTGAGGACTTTTTCAGCTACGCCTGTGGGGGCTGGATCAAGGCCAACCCCCTCCCCGATGGCCACTCACGCTGGGGCACCTTCAACAACCTCTGGGAGCACAACCAGGCCATCATGAAGCACCTGCTGGGTGAGTGCATGGGAGCAGTGGGACCCCACGGTGCTCAGGGGCCCCTTTAGGTCCAGGGAATGCCAAAAACATGTCCACGGGGATATGAGGTTGGAATTGGACTCCAGTGTCAAACCAACCTGTGACGTACATGCTGCAAGGACATTGAGAAACAGATCCTGGCTGTATTTGCTCTCCTGGATGCTCCTGGAATTTTGGCTGTGGTGTTGCTGTTCTTTGGTGCCGAGTAGGGAAAAGGGTCTTGGCCTCTGCTCTATAAACTCCATGGTGGCATTCCCAGGAGCTCTGAAATTCAGGATCTGCACTCCAGACTGCATCCAGAGGCTGCAGTGTCCCAGTATCACCCCAAGGATATGGGGTTTTCCTGCCCCTATAGTTTCCAGCCTTTGTGAGCAGCTTTTTGTGGGGCTGGCTGCCAATATGGCCAGTTTTTGGGGTCCAAAACTCCCCCAGCAAAGGGAGGATCCCAGGTTCAGCCTCTGCGTGCGAACACTGAAGCAGAGTGGCTTATCCAAGCAACCGGCAGGGACGGTTTGTTCAAGCTTTGAGCAAACAACTGGCTCCTTATCAGCACTTTCCACTGCGCCAGGGCTGATTATCTGGAAAGAGAAGGTTTGGGAAGAGTGTTGTCTTTTGAGAGAAGGGGGTGGCGCGGGAACAGCTTCGTCCCCAGCTCTTCCCCTAGAAATCTGGCACTGATTTTACCGGGAGAAGGGACTGGGCTTCCAGCCAAGTGGTCGCGTTCGGCATTTCCTTGAATTCCTTGGAGCTGAGGGACCTTTAGTTAATAAAACCACACAGCTGGGAAGCCAAAGGTGCAAGCTGTGTCATCAGGAAAATAAATAAAAAAACCCCAGAAACCCTCTGGGGAAGCAGAATTTTAGCAGGGGGGATGAAAGGAAGGTTTTGGAGGCAGAGGAATAAAATGGGTTTATTGTTCCTTTTTGCAGGAATAAATAATACAGGGTTGAGGGGCACCAGTACAGAGGCAAGAGCAGCACAGGGGCCTGGATGATGCTGGGAATATCAGAGCTGCTGGAAAAATGCTTTTTGTTTTTTGTTTCTTTATCTTTGGTCCCCAAAGAGCTGGAGCCGTCACTGTGGGTGGGAAAGGAGACATGGGGCAGGAGGCCAGGAAGGGCTGGGGCCATGGGATGCTCTCAAGGGCACAGAGGGGACCATTGGAACAATTCTTGGCATCTTTTTGGAGCCTGGCCTTGCCCAAAATGGGGCTGAATCCCTCTGGTGGAAGGATGGAGGTTCCAGCATGCTTCAGCAGCCCCCATAGAAGCTGGGTGCCCATCCCTGGGGACCCCCTGTGATTCCCCCCGGGTACCTCCTGCAGAAAACACCACGGCCAATGTGTCGAGCGAGGCGGAGCGCAAGGCACAGCGCTATTACCAAGCCTGCATGAACGAGAGCAAGATCGAGGAGCTGCGTGCCACCCCGCTCATGGAGCTCATCCAAAAGGTTTGACCCATTTCTTGTGGAAAAGCCATCTTTCTCTCCACAAAATGGGGGGAAAAGCTCAGTCATGGGCAGTCCCAGTACCCTCTAGACTCCATTCCCAGTGCTTCCTATGCAAGAGCATTCTCCAGGGCAGGCAGGCAGGGAGAGGCAGCGATTTATAATCCTGTAATTTACGGAATTTATTAATGGGGCATTTTAGCCCCCTTGCAAGATGTTTTCCCCCAAGATGGGTATTGAGGGGATGTTGAAGCAATTCCAGGTGGCTGTTCCTTGCCCAAAAGCTGGTTGCTGTCTGTCCCCAGCTGGGTGGCTGGAACATCACGGGTACCTGGGCCGGTGACAACTTCAACGAGACGCTGCGGGAGGTGACTGCACATTACCACACCTCGCCCTTCTTCTCCGTCTACATCAGCGCTGACTCCAAGAACTCCAACAGCAACGTCATCCAGGTGGATCAGTCGGGGCTGGGCCTGCCGTCACGGGATTACTACCTGAACAAGACGGAGAATGAGAAGGTGAGGGTGTCGGGGGAAATGTGGGTTGGCCAGGGAGATGCCGTGGGTGGGTGGTACCTGCCACGCTGATCCCACCTGTCTGACCATGCAGGTGCTCGCTGGCTACCTGAACTACATGGTGCAGCTAGGGATGTTCCTGGGAGGCACTGATGAGGAGTCAACACGGCAGCAGATGCAGCAGATCTTGGACTTCGAGACAGCATTGGCCAACATCACCATCCCACAGGAGAAGCACCGGGACGAGGAGGTCATCTACCATAAAATGACAGCAGGCGACCTAAAGGTAGGGATGGAGCTGGCAAGCTTCCCTGTTCTTCCGTGGTTTGGGAAGTGGGGCAGATGGTTCAAGGTGATGCAGCTTCTCTGGGAAGCCTGACGCCAGCTGACACCGCCTGGGAAGCTCTTGTGCAACAGCTTGGCTCATGTCCTTGGGGACATCCCACCCTGACCCTTGCTCCCAGCCTCCGGACCACCCCTGGGGCCGGCAGCCATTCTGCTGCGGTACTTACGCCCTCCCGGCACTGCTGCCCCTGGACGTCAGCCTGGTCCCCTCCCGGTGCCCCCAAAGGGGCTCTAATGGGTTTTGTCAACATTTCTGACACCCGCCCCACTTTCTTTTCCTTTGTGGGAGGGAATTGTTTACTCCCCTCTGACCTTTCGAGGATGCTGCTGTTATGGGAACTGGCCTCTGCAAAATCAGCTGGATCCATTTAATGGGGACTTATGCAGACAATTCCAGTTTGAAAAGCAGCTGCCACCCCCTCCGATAGTTTTTGGGTCCATAGCAGCACTGTGGCTTTTGCAGGAGCTGGCACCAGCTGTGGACTGGATGCCCTTCCTCTCCACGGTCTTCTACCCCGTGGAGCTCAACGAGTCGGAGCCCGTTGTAGTCTATGCCAAGGAGTACCTGGAGCAGGTCTCCAACCTCATCCTGGCCACGGATAAGTGGTGAGAGCCCCAGCCTGCAGGGAAGGGTACCCAGGGTGGGCAGGAATGTCTTGCTGCCTACTCACCACCTCTCACCATAGTCTCCTCAACAACTACATGATCTGGAACCTGGTGCGGAAAACCAGCCCACTCCTTGACCAGCGCTTCCGGGATGCTGGGGAGAAATTCATGGAAGTGATGTATGGGACAAAGAAGGTGAGGATGGAGTCCCCAGTGCCCCTGAATCACCATTAAAATGGTGATGGCTTTTTATGTCACGGCCCTATCACGTGACATCCAAACAATAGAGATGGGGGCAGCTTTTGGGGTGGCAGGGGGATGGATGGGAACCTCATCTCCTGGCAGAGCAAGGGGGTCGGAACGTGGAGGGCTTTGTTCCGTGCCACCGCTGATGACCACCTCTTGTCCCAAGCAGAGCTGTCTCCCACGCTGGAAGTTTTGCATCAGTGACACAGACAACAACCTGGGCTTCGCCCTGGGGGCCATGTTCGTCAAGGCCACCTTTGCCGAAGACAGCAAGCAGGTGGTACGTCCCCAGGGCAGCAGCCTGCGAGTCCCAGTACTGGGAAAGCCGCGGCAATGGTGGAACTGTTGGGGAAGACAATGTTTCTCTGTCCACCTTGTTATGTTCACTGTGCAGCTCCGTGTGCTGGTTTTTCACCATGTGTTGTCTTGGCGTCCCAGCCTCTTCCTCCCCCTGGTGTGAAGGTCCTTGACCTTTCCAGGACAGGAAGTTGGCTCTCTGGACTGACGCTGTGCTGCCTTGTTTTGTCTAGGCGGAGGAAATGATCGCGGAGATTAAAACTGCCTTCGAGGAAAGCCTGGAGACCCTGCAGTGGATGGACGAAGAGACAAGGAAATCGGCCAAAGAGAAGGTGAGGTGCTGGTGGTAGTGCTGGGGAGCAGGCGAGGGTGGAGGGTGGTAGAGCTGGACAAGCCTGTCCTTTCATCCCTGGCACTGAAAGCACTCTGGTCCTTGTCACCCCCCAGGCAGATGCCATCTACAACATGATTGGCTACCCCAAGTTCATTATGGACCCCAAGGAGCTGGATAAAGTCTTTAATGATGTGAGTTGGTTGGATATGTCCCCTTGGTCTTCTATAGGATGTACAGGATGTGCCCATATCATCATGGCCTCAGGGCAGCCTTGAACCCCAGGTTTCCTCCAGAAGGGACTCACTGATGTCCTTGGCCCTTCTCTGGGGACTTCCCAGAGAGCTGTGGGCCGGTCCTGGGGTGGCTGGGGCTCTTGGAATCCCTGCCTGGGAAAAGGAGGAGCCATTTTCCGTAATGGTGATTCATTGCCCTCCAGAGACTCCGCAGATGTTGGAGAGGAGGAGAAACAGGAGCAGCCGTAACTCTGCTGGCTCCAGAGGCTCAGACGTGACTGTGGAGGGAGGAGCGGAGCTGAGCAATCTCCACACACCACTCACACCCTTGTTCTTTTGCAGTACGAGGCTGTGTCCGACCTCTACTTTGAGAACGTCATGCAGTTTTACAACTTCTCAGCCAGGGTCACGGCTGACCAGCTCCGGAAACCGCCAAACCGGGACCAGTAAGTCCTCTACTCCACTTCCCTGTTGTGCTTAGTGGGGAATATCAGCATATCTGGAGTACTGGGATTTGGTGTCCACCAGCCTGTTCTCGTTTTGCAGTTAAATTTAGGATAATAGCTTTGCAACATGATAAGTGACTGTTGTCAGAGCAGAGATGGTTGGTGCTGCCATGTTGGCCATGTTTGTGTCCCTGCAGGTGGAGCATGACACCTCCAACGGTCAACGCCTACTACTCTCCCACCAAGAACGAGATCGTCTTCCCTGCTGGCATCCTCCAGGCCCCCTTTTACACCCGTGCATCCCCCAAGTAAGCCTAGGGAAAACAGGGAGGGCAGAATTCCCAGATTGCCTCCTGTACCCAAATCTGAGGCTAAGTTTCACGGCTGTGGGGAACAGTGGCTGCTCTCTAAATCTCTGCATTGCCCTCCTGCAGGTCACTGAATTTTGGTGGGATCGGCGTGGTGGTGGGCCATGAGTTGACACATGCCTTTGATGACCAAGGTATGACGAGGGCCAGGTGGGTGGGCAGCTGGAGGGGCGACCAGTACAAGATGAAGGATCTGCTGTGTTTTTGGCAGGTCGGGAATATGACAAGGATGGCAACCTGCGTCCCTGGTGGAAGAACTCCTCGGTGGAGGCCTTCAAGCGTCAGACAGAGTGCATGGTGGAGCAGTACGGCAACTACACCATCAACGGCGAGGCGGTCAATGGCAAGCACACCCTTGGGGAGAACATCGCCGACAACGGGGGCCTCAAGGCTGCCTACCGGGTAGGGTCATGGGGCTGGGGAGATGCAGTGGGGGACATGGTGTGGTGGGATTGGTGTTGTCTCCTGAGCCCGCTGTTCTCCCTGGTCTCCAGGCGTATCAAAACTGGCTGAAAAAGAATGGGGATGAAGAAACACTCCCAACCCTTGGCCTCACCAACTACCAGCTCTTCTTCGTTGGCTTTGCACAGGTAGGTCATATAGTGACCTTGGGAGGGTGGGCACACAGATTTTTGGGGGTGGAACATGCCCAGATGGCATTGGGAGGGTGTGATGGCAAAACTGAGTTCTCCAGAGATGATGTAGTGTATGGAGAACCAGACTGGAGTGCTGCTGCTGGCAAAGAGCTGGAGCTCAAGCTCCATTGGCAGCTGTCACGCAGGCAGAGAGGTCGGATTCGGCACCAAGCCGGCCCCATGGTGGTGGATGTCGGGACTCAGGCCCCTCTGTTTGCAGGTGTGGTGTTCAGTTCGCACACCAGAGAGCTCGCACGAGGGGCTCATCACCGACCCCCACAGCCCCTCACGTTTCCGTGTCATTGGCACCGTCTCCAACTCCCGGGAGTTCGCAGAGCACTTCAGCTGCCCCCCGGGCTCCCCCATGAACCCCCTCAAGAAGTGTGAAGTCTGGTGATGGGCGAGTGCCCAAGGGAACCAGCGGCCGGTTGCTTTGTCCTCTGCTGACGGCTGGATTTCCCTGGTGCTTTGAGGCTCAAACCACTTCTCCATGCCACGGAGAGCCCAACTCTTCAGCCGGAGCGGCGTCCACGTCCCTGGTATCGTCCAAGGTTCGATCCACTGTGAAAACTCCTCATCCCCTCGCTCGTTGGTGAAATGACTTTGGTTTGGGGGTTTCTCCTCTCCCACCATGACCAGGCCACGTGTTGAGGCACATGAGTCTGTGGGCACTACCTGTATTTACACACACAGCGCTCCAGCCTGACCCACCGCCCCAACAAAATCCCTCTTTTTTGGAGGTGATAAAGGGAACCACTGACACCAGAAGGTTTATCTGCGTGTCTAAATACATCCAATGTACCTTCTTCTCTCCAAAGATGCGCACACGTGGGTGGAAAATATTTTAAGATATATTTTTAGGGGGGGGGAAAAATATATATTTTTTTCATGCATTGTGGAATACACTGGAAATTTTCAGGGAAAATGCATTTAAAAGCCTTTTTTTAGTAAGAGATTAGTATATTTATTAATTTTTTTTACTTAGTTTAGCTGTAGGTGCAGTACCCTGTGGTGACAGTCCCTCAGCCAGGGAAGCTGGATAGGGCTGTGGATATAACTTTCCAGCCTTGGATTCCATGTTTCTCAGGGAGGGACTGTCCTCAGAGGATGCTGATGGGAAAATTAGAAGAGCAGGCCTGGGGACAGGACTGGAGGATGCTGCAAGTCACAGAGGCTGTGCTGGGACGCTGTGACTCCTGGGATGAGCTTTAATTTCAGAGTGCAAAGGGAAAAGTTGTCGTGCCAAAGATATAACCAAGGTGGTGACGGGGTGGATGAAGCATCCGGTTCTCCCTCCTGTCCCCTCTGAAGCGAGGCCAGCCAGGATTTCCTGGCCCAAAAGCTTCCCCAGACAAGTGCAGGCAGTTCCTGCCACTGCTTTGCTTGTGCCATGCCTGCCCTTTGCCCGGGAAACTGCAAGCCCTGAAATCACCACATGGCTCCAGAACTCCATCCTTCCACAGCTGGTTTGGCACCAGCATGAGATATGATCAGGATGGGGCTGAGGGACTTTTTTAAGGGACGTTTTTAATACTCGTTTTGAGGGAAAAGCACTGACAAGAGCTCAGGTGCTGTGTGTTGTCACCTTCTTGCTCTAGACAGAAAGCAGAGACATAGAGGGATTTTTAATATTTATATGTAAAGGGAGGGATGGAAGGGGCTGGGTTTTGTAACTATTTTTTCACCCTATGCGTGGGGCTTATTGTAATTGAAATAATAAATACTTTTTACTGGATTCAGAGCTGATCACAACTCGTTTTTTCTTACAGCAGAAGAGTCTGCATCCCTTTATTTGTGTTTTTCTCCCCATCCACACCACTGAGATCATCCTGTGCTGACAAAACTGAGCTGAGGAGGCTTTTCCCAGCCTGCAGTTGGTGCCTGCTGCCTCTCTTGGGTGCTAAATACAGGGGTTTTTTTCCCAAAAACCTCACTCTCACTGCGGGTGGCTCTTTGCTTTCCATCTCTATGGCATGGCCCCACGCAGCTCCCCGACAGGGAGGTCTTTTCCGGATGCTTCTCCTTCCTCCTGGGTGAGTTTTTGGCCTGCTGGGCTGTGCTCAGATCCAGCGGCACAGGCCCCACACAGGTTTCTCTCCAAACTCATATTTATAGCTCAGTGATGCTGGTGGGATGCTGCCAGCTCCGTAACACAGGCCAATGTTTGCTCCGAGTGGATGCTCCGTGGCTTCATCAGGCTTGCCCAAAAAATGCAAAGCAGGACCTGGACCACAAGCTTCCTGAGAGCCTTACTCCAGCGCCTGGGAGGGCTGATGTCCATAAAACAAGCCAAGTGCTAGGTAATCCTTTGCTATTTAGCCTTGGAATTGTTATTAGAGGCTGGATTTGGGGCAAAACCAGGAGGCTGCAGCCCTTTGGTAACAAACTTCTGAGAATACAGACTATTTCTGCTGCTGGCATGGGCAGGACTGAGCCAGCAGTGAGCCAAGGACACAGGTGTTGCATAAATAAGACATTCAAATATCCCCCTGACTGTTTTTACCATGTTTTCTCACCCACATGGAATCAAAATGTAGTAATGGCACGCACTTTCTGCTTGCACGGCTCGGTGTGAGGCCCTCAGTTTCCTGCAGCGCTGGAGAGCGGCCGTGGCCGTTGTTTTCCCTGGGATCTGCCTGGAAATGGCACAAACCCGCAGAGGGCGGTGGAGCTGAGAAAATCGCTGCCTGCACGCTCCAGTGCTGGGCTGGCAGGAGCCAGCGAGGTTACCAGAGCTGTATTTTGATCTGACGTGTTTAAATTGTAGTGGAATACCTGCATTCCTAGGGAAAGAAAGGAGCAGCGTGGGTGTAAGGCAAAGAGGAATGAAGTGGGGAGAGCAGAGCTGGGGTGAGAGGTGTTTTCCCAGCTGCAAGGAGCAGGGAAGGGAGCACAGCTGTCACATGGAGATGTAGGATGCTCTTAGAAGTGGTTTAACCATCCAAAAGGGAAATACTTTGGCTCTCTGGGGCTTATTCACAGAGAGGGACCAGGCAGGTGATGTCTCAGGGACAGCCCCAGTGCAGGAAGGACTTCAAGAGTGGCCATCAGCTGTGTTGTGGTGGGGGTCACCGCGGTCAAGGCTCCCCGTGCTGGGCTGGGAGCCGGGAGTTTTCCTCCCTGGGAGGCTGCAGGGTGTGGGGAGAGTGGGCAGGAGGTGAATCATCCTGCTCTGTGCCAGCGCCTGGTGTGGGCTTGCCTGGTCCTGGGTGGTATTTGCTTTAGTTTGCACTCAGCCGTGCCCTGGAGGGCTGAGGCATTTGCCGAGGGCTGAGCCTGGGCAGGAGGAGGAATGGGGAAAGCTACAAGCAGGACGTTTCTTTTCTTTTCTTTTTCTTTTTTTTTTTTGTGTTGGGTTTTTTTTTTTTTGTCTGGAGGGTGTTGGAAGAGGATCAGTGGGGGAAAAGCAGGAGAAGCCAAAAGAGGGAGGTGCTGCTGTGCCATGCTGGGTGAAAGCAGGCACCTGGAGCATGCCACAGCCTCCAAACTGAGCTGGAAATGGGGGCTGTTCAAAGTTTGGTGGGGCTGAGACAGTCTTCGAGGTGGTGAGAGGCTGAACCCAACCATCTGAACTGCCCTTGTCCTTCCCAGTTTGTTCCCTCCAGGTAGGATCTAACCTGGGACACATCACAACAGGGCGGAGGTCACCTACTGGGATCACCATATTTTAGGGCCAAGAGCTTCCCTGAACAAGCCACACCTTCCTGAAGGAAGGAGGATGGGGACTGGGAGATGGGGAGCAGGTTTCTAAATCCCACCTCACAACTGGGGCCTGCTCATTCTGATCACTGTGGTAGTTTTCACTCAGAGCCAAGCAACAACAAGGCTGTGTCTCCTCACTCACTCTCAGGACCATGGCTTTCCTCTTCACAAGTATCCCTCCAGGAAAAGTCATTTTCCAGTGATACCCCAATCCTGTATTTTCCTAGGTTCACCAACAGCTCCAGCATTCCTACTTCACTCTGTGCCGTGTGGTTGTGTCTCTGTTGTGGCAGGTACATGAGAGACTGGTGGGACTGGTAAAAGGGTTGGTGATGCTCCAAAACAGGAGCTCAGCACTGTAGACTCCAGCTGTTCATGGTGACACATCGGTTCCCAGGTGCTAACAAAATCAGCAGGATAAAGAGGAGGAAAAATGAAATAGAGAGGCGGGAAGAAGGGTGTGAATCCAGCTGGAACTCGCTTAGACTCTAAAATCTGCAGGGTTTGTTGGCCAAATCATCCTATGCGGGGTTGGATAGAAGAGAGACATATCTGCTTTTTTCTCAGGAAAAATTAAAAAGAAGGGAAAAACATGGCTGGGGAGAGACACTGACTCTGGAAGAGCTTTAAGACAGAGCTGGAAGCCTGGCTCCTTCTCCTGGCCAGCACGTTTTGGGAGCTTCAGTAGACAATATGGTGAAAATGCCATTTTTTTCCTTTCTAAGCAGGCAAAAAGTGTTAAATCCAAAGATCCTGGAGCTCAGAGGCTCTTTCGCAGCTGTGTTTACAGGCAGCTATTTCTGTAGAACAGAGGGAGCCGTAGATGTCAATTTGCTTTTGAGATGAATTTCCTTCCGTGCGAAGGGGGGTACCCGGGGAAGGGCTGTACCTGGAGGTGGTCATGGAAAGGCACCGACTCCCCCAGACCACACAGCTCTACTTGCACCCTCGAAGTGATAACAGCCAAGTCTTTATGAGATGTGGAGGGAGAATTGTCTTCCCAGCAGGAGTGTCAGCACAGCAGCTCTCTGGGATGCTGGGAGATCTACTAGTCCTTGAGCAAATACCATACCATGAGAGAAGTTCCTCCATTCTTGGGGAGTGGAGGAAAGCCAAGGCCTTTCTTTTAGGTCATTCTTATTTCTCTCTTTGGTCTTCCTCGTGGAGAACCAGTTAATATGGCAGGTAGAAGGCTGCTGAGGAAAACTGGCTCAGAAAAGAACACCCAGAACCTTCTCTAATTATTTGCTCCTGTTTTCAGATGGAAATATTCCCCACTCAGGAATTCTTTACAGTCTGGCAGGGCTTGGTTGGGCTTTTTCCCCTCAAAAAAAAAAAAAAAAATCTCAGTGTTTCCTCTTTCCCCCAGGCAGTGTGAGGTAGGTGTGATCTCACCTCCTCCCAGATATTTCCCTTACCCCAATACAGAACAAAGAGCATAGAAAAGGACACTAAGGAGCCCATGAGTCACCTTCCCCTGCCCCACTAATGTCTGCTGGCACTGCAGGAGGTGGCTGTACCCTCCGGTAGCACCTGATTAAGAAACTATTCCAGTTGACGGGCTACCTTTGCTGGAGACCGGGGTGGCAGCTCCCAGCTTTCCTTCCGAGGACGCACCTCGGCGGATGAAGAGCCTCGGGATACACTGCAATCCTCGTGTGTCCTAAACCTGCCCTGCACAACCCCCATTGTTCAATAACTCAGTATGACTCCAAAGGGCAAACGTATTCAAGAACCTTCTACTATTTTTTTCCCACTGTGCTGAGTTTTACTCTAGTGAACAACACCCAGTCCAGATTCTTCGCCTTCAGATTTGTATTTAAAACTCAAAATTACTTCTCTGCTTACAAACAGCACCATTGTATAGACAGGGATAGACACTTTAGGTAGATTTTCTTTAGTGCACAAGACCTTTATCTTTACTCTCTCAGCTTGCAGTCGTACCAGTTACTCTCCAAGTGCCTGAATACACCACCACAAGAGTTGTTCACTCTAATAAAAGAAGCTATTCATGTTTAAGGGTTTATTTGTGATTGCTTTAAAGCATTATCTTCCTCCTAAACTTGCAGCTGCTCAGAATTTGCAGCAGACGGGACACAAATAAACTCTGGGAAGCTTTCCTAGAGCAGCACCCCGGGCTGGGTGACTGGGGCAGCAATACCTGCGGGCACAGCGAAGGTGCTGGGAGCGTTTCCCTGGGACGTGTGGCGTGGCAGGAACGTTGGAAGGTGCCAGTGGGTTGGAATGAGCCCTCAGGAGCCAGAAGCAAGGCAGGACAAGTCAGGACAATCCGGCGGCTGCTGGGATCTGTTCTGAGGTGCTTTTAATCTCCCTGAGATGGTACAAACCACCTTGGCCGCCACCGAGCTCAGGCGGTGGCTGTGAGGAGGGTTCTGAAGCCTGGATGTGAAGCAGCCTGGTGAAGATGGTGGTGGTGTGGCAACCCTTGGCAGGGTGACAGCTTGGTGTGGTGGGTTGGTGTGACCACGGGGTGAGGTGGACACCTGTCCCCACAAGGGCAGGTCGAGAGGGTCCCCAGTGCCACAGATATCCCAAGGCTCCCTCACAGCCACCCTGTTGCCCTCAGGGCTGCCTGCCCTCATGAGTGGCCACAGTGTGGTCCCTGCTAGCTGTCCCAGGAGCTGGGATTTGGGGCTGGAGTCTGTAGGGCTGGTAATGGGGCTGGGGTTGAGGTTTTTTGAGGGAGCCCCTTCCTCGGGCCCGCGGTGGGGTGGGTGCTGCCGGACCCCTCACAGCCAAGGGCTGTGCCCTCAGGGGTCCCAGGCTTCCATGCCTCCTTCAGCGCTGCCGGCCCTCACGACGCCTCACGAGGGGCTGCGGTACTGCCACTTCCAGCCCCTCCAAAGCTGGAAGGAATTGGGGCTAGGTGTGAAGTTTTTGGCAGGGGAAGCCCCTTCCTAGAGACCGCCGTGGAGTGGATGCTGATGCACCCTATGGCCCCTTCACAGCCGAGCGCTGGCGAAGTCTCTCCGAGCCGAGCCGAGAGAGCCCGAATCTGCGCCGTTCCGCTGCCGAGAGGCTCCGAAGATCGCCGAGAAGCTCCGAAGGACCCCGAGCGGGGCGGGAATCCTTCTTCCGAATTCGTCCGAAGCCTCCCGAAGGGCTTCAAGCCCTCGTTCTCCGGAAATAGCCGAAGTTTACCGAGTGCAGGGGTCACGGGAGGTGCTGGGCTGAGAGGGGAGGGAGGGTGAGCAGGGCAGGGCGCGTGCGCCCGCGAAAGCCGTTCCGGAAGAAGCCGAGGTTTGCCGAGGGACCTTGTCTGACGAGCGACTCCGAAAAGAGCCGAAGATTGCCGATCAGGGGTAGACCGAGCGACTCCGGAAAGAGCCGAAGGTCGCCGATCGGCTCTGGGCCGAGCGGCTCCGGAGCGGCCCGAAGGCGCCCGAGCGCCCGCCCGGCCGGACAGCTGGAGGCGGCCGCAGCGCCATGTTTGATGCTCCGCTACTCCAGTGAGGAAAATCCGCCGGCATCGCCCCCGAGCCGCCGCCGCGAACGGCTCCGCTGCCCCCGGCGAGGGCGACCGCGACCCCCCGCCGCCGGCGGCTCATGAGCAGCGCGGCCTGAGCCGCCCCCCCTTCCCTCCCTCCC